>JAILXH010080505.1:11306-37347 GCA_023558415.1 Piaractus mesopotamicus | reverse complement strand
AGAAAATAGAGAGAGAGAGAGAGAGAGAGAGAGAGAGAGAGAGAAAGAGAGAGAGAGGTGGGAGGGGAACATTTTGTTCTTGTGACACCATAATGGTGTGTGTGTGTGGATGCGTGCGCCATATGCTTTTATGTGGTGTGCATCACGTTTGATCTTGTGCAAGGTAGAACGCGTGTCTCGTGTCCTTTTGTGCCTTTACAACCCCCCACCACCCCCCAGGCATCAGAGCTGTGAGTGTGTGACGTTTTTGTTGCGCATGTGTTGATGGTACTGTATTATGGGCCTTGGGCAAAATAGGTGTGTTTTAAGGATATAAATATCTGACCTCAGTAATTCAGCCCCATTATATGATTCTTTATGAAACAGTTCAGTGCATCATGAAATATCAGACTTCACCATGATCCAGTTTGATTGTGTATGTATGATTCAGATGTATAAAAGACACCGACTGATGTGAAATAAACAATAACAACAATACACTCTTCGCTGTTCCTCAATGATGCTTATTCACACTTTTTTATTATGTAATACTTATTTTATTGTTTTTCATGAAAAAAATCACTTTAAATGAAGTTATGAAATTCACTAAATATTATTTTGGCTCTCCATGATTCTTGCTGCTGCAACTCCTACCATCCCTCTACCCTCTCTCGACCTAAACCAGCAATTCAACATAGCCCAGTGATAAAATCTTGCAAATTTGACTATAAAGTGAGTAGCTATGTGATTTTCTGTTAATGACTTAGGTAACTTGCCAAAAAACACATGCATGAGTCCAGTAGAGCACTGATGCTAAGCTCATGAATAGGTCCACTGCTGAAGAGAATGTTCAGGTCCATCACCCATTAAAGGAATTTAGAAACACTTACTTTACTTGACTTGTGTTTAATAGTCAGTTTGACTGGAAATTAAATATATAAAAATGGTCTCTGACTTTTGCAGAGTACTGTAATTGATTCTAATATTTTAAAATGGGTGCATTGCCCCCTTCAGACTGAAGCATCGCAATACATCAGTGTATTTTTAGTCTGTATGTTTAAGAAAATAGTTGGTTTTCATTGTGGGTTTTTTGAAGATGATGGTGTTGTCAAGCTGTGTGCATGAATGATGTCACGGTGATGCCATTATGACGTGCCTTTGTAATGTGTTGCAGGAGAGTGAAGTGTGGGTGCGGATGGTGTGAGGTATGCGTGCTGTGTGTGTTGTAGAGAATGTGAGTGCACAGTGTGTGAGAGGGTGATGTTTACTGGCTTGTGTGTGGAACCACAGAGGGCTGTGCTGAGAGCAGGCCAGCTGTGAGGCTGATACCAGGGGGCTCATACAACCTGGGAGAGAGCAGGGCCATGTGACCATGTGTGTCCCCTCAAAACTTAACATATGGCACAGCGCTAAAACACACACACACACACACAGACACACACACACACACACACTGCAGGACATTTCTGCTCCGTTTTCTATTAAAGGGCTTGTATCCTACATTTCTCTGTTATTTTGACTTGTTCTGTCAGGCTCATTTATGATCATCTGGGTGTTTTTATATGCATAAACCATTTTTATAAGACCATTTTCCAACCTCTCTGTGTACTTTAAATTAGATGTTAAATGTTTAAATGTGTTGGTTTTTTGTAACAAAGAAAAAAAAGAATTCCAAACGTGCTATTTTTGCAGCTTAGTTTCCATATATGGGCCTGATATTTTAACATTGATTGCGTGCTATATTATCTCTTCTATTGAAAAGTAAGCATCCATGCTACTCAGTTCATTACTGTATTAACATATCCTCTGTACATTATAATACTGGGTTGTGTACATAATATAATGATAAAGATTTCCTAAATTAAGCTCCTGATAAACAGCAGCTATTTCTTTCCACACTAAAAAAGATTTCCTATAAAAAAAAGAAAAAGGTCAGCTATAGCATTTTATTTATTTATTATATTTACATCATTACACCTCATTACACTTTCAGTGCAGGTGTTTTTTTTTTATAGTCTATAATCAACTTGTTTTTCTCCTAATTCACCTCTAAAGCTGAACTCCGAATTACCCCTTCAAGGAGAAATTTAATTGCACCTTATTGATGCTGGTGTCAGTCCATACTGGACCTTATTGATGCTTTTGTCAATCCATACAGGTCCCTTCATTCAGGAGCTAAAAAATAGCAGCAGAGCAGTAAATGCAGTAGACGCTGTACACACAGGCTTTACAGTAAAGCTATGTTTACGGGAAAACGATCTGTCTGTTCTTATTCCTGCACATTCAAATGTTGAAATGTGCTACATTACGATTTTTTATGCAGTAAATGTCATATATAGCAGAACAGCAGGTGGAGTGTTCTCAGTTTCATATTTCTTTCAGGCCCAGCTTCCTTGATCCGCTTTTGTGGCAGTTTTTTTTTTTTTCTTTCAGATATTGCTTACTTTCAGTCTGTTGGTCACAGTTTTGTCCCCAGACTGAACACTTTTGCTAGGCATTTTTTATTTTAAGAGTCAAAAGTACAATCATGACTATTTCCTTTAGTAAATGCTACATACGAAATAAATTAACCAATAATTCTCTGTAATGTGGTTTAACTCTAAATATTTCATCAACAATCTCTAAATGTTTTTTCATCATTTATTGCAGCCCTTATTCATTATGAAAACCTGAATCTATAGTACTGATAGCTAATTATCAGCTAAAATTCCTCTTAAGCGCATTACTAATGCTGTTTTTATGAATGACTGTCCTGTTAGCTGTGGCCTATGCAGAGAGCACTCTCATGTGCTGGCTATAATTCAGAGGAAGCCGATGCCCGTAAATCTGAGAGACATTATTGGCAACCCCACATGATTTATGGCTAATGGAATGATTTGGGACTGAAGCCCAGTTCAGTGGTGGGGGATCAGCTGGGTCAGAGATCAGCAGGGCAAAAACCTGCTAAACTTGGCCAGTAGTCAGTGTATAAGCCTCCAGAAAAAAACAAACAAAAAAAAAAACCTAGCAGTAACTAACCTATCCACAAATGTAGCTAATATCATATTGTAAAAGTATGGATTTGTATTAGTGCTGTCTGTACCATTATAGCAGTATTGGTGTTATCCAACAATATAGATTTTCAGTTTTAGAGACATTGATTGATGACAAAAACGTAATTAATTGCAATGTATGTCATTTGCTGGGTGCTGAGTTTAAAATGCATAAAAATGAAAAGTGGTAAGCGTCTGGAAATGTGATCTCTGTCTGTTTAACATTTACAATACTATGTATTACATTACAATACTAATATTTACAATACTATGCACAATTTTTATGCACGAGTCCAGTCAAAACAAGCTATGTTTGTAAGGTTTGTAAGACAGTGTTTTAGAATAGAGCCGCTTACAGGCTCTATTTTAACTGTTCTTGAATCATTAGAGAGAGTTTTATGATGGCTCTTATGCCATACTATTTGGTTTTAGTAAGCAGCGCTTTGTGAGCTTTGAGCGAGGCATTTACTATTGACTCCCTCTCCACCCCCCCACCGTCCTCCCCTTGGTGTTAATTTACTCTAATGGAAAAGATTCTGCCTCTTCAGCTGAATAACATTAAACCCCTCTAGAGGTTTCAAACACAAAGGCTTGGGGCAAATAATGTTTTAATGCATCATGTGGGTTCCTTTTGAAGTATGTCAGTTATGTCAGTTTATGCTCCCTCTTTACCAGCATGATGTCATTGCTGCAGAGCTGAATGGAGTGTTTCGCAAAGCTGGTGGATTCACAACAGTTACTCTACAGGCCGAAAGTTTGGAAGCAACCCTAACTTTGTAAATAAATAAATAAATAAATAAAAACAGGCAGTACTATGTTTATAAACATAGAAAAAAGAGCTCATCTAAAAGTCTGCAGCAGTAATCTGCTGATCCTTACTAACTAATTCCCAAAAAAAAAAAAGCCCAAAAACAGAACTTATTTGGTTAAAATACATATCAGTAAAAGTTTTGTGTTAGTTGTGGGAAAATGGACTTCATTGTAAAATAATAAAATCAATTTCTTCCACACTGTCAGGGGTCTGTCAGGGGTGAGCTCACACTCACGCAAGGGTGCTAATAATGAATCTCCTGTTTAGTGCAAATGCTTTTGCACTGATGTCAGTTGATGTTGGTTCTGTGGTACTCTTCTTACAGCTGATTCAGTACATAATGAAATAGGTGCAGTGTATGCATGTATTGTTTGCTGATTTTTGTATGTGTGATTGTCTAAAATGTAGTACAATCACTGATAATTTGCAGTCACTAGTGTTTACCTGCACACTGCAGGTTCACATATGCATGTAAGCTAGAGTGGATTGTTAGTAATATATATTTTTTTACAGTGCTATGCTTATCTGTCTAAAAAATCCTGTTCAATTTGCATGTTTATAGCCTTCCTTTTATGGTAATGTTGTGGGAGTATTTTTGTATGGGTCTGATATGTCTGCATGTGTGGGGATGGACTGAGAGGTGGTGTTTGTTGGGCAGGGCTTGTTTATGCTGCGTGGTTGTATGTGAGAGATTTGTGTAGAGTCCTGGGGAGACACCATATGTTGCCAAGAGCTTTTCGCATTCAGCCAGACCTGTGGGTGAGAGAGATGGCAATGCACACACACACACACGCACACTAAAACACATATGCTTCTAATATTTAATCTTCAAGACAACAATAATTCAAAACACACACTTTCATGTACCTTCCTATAAGGGGCCCATATCACACTTTTTTGAAATGCAATAGTTTGGTTCAGTATATAGTCTTTGCTAAAGGTTTATTAAATGCCCATTCATGCTGAAGTTATAAGCAGTGTTTCAATCTTCACTGCTTTCTGAATGAGTCACAAAACAGCAACCAATCAGAACAGAGCCAATTTATATATATCACTCTTAAAGGCACAGTTACAAAAACAGGCTGTTTAATTCTAAGGGATAAGAACAGGTTGAAAAATCATCATTAAAATAAATTGTGAATGTTTGTAGTACATAAACCCACACCAACTTTATAAGAGGAGTTCAGAGCACAGAAATAAAATACAAGAATCAACGAATCGAATCAAGTACATGATATGACTGACACTACATTATATTTTTGTGTTTGTTTCTTTTATTTTTACTATATATGTGGAGCAAGACATTTTTTTACATCCTCAGTAAGACAGAGATTTGTCTTTTTGTTGTCATGTGTTCATTGTTCTCACTGAAGAATGACATTCACTGTAAACCAAAGTAGCAAGTTAATTCTATAATAGGAATTTTGTTTGGCATCATTCGATTCATGTGGTAAAGAATTGATTCCATGTCAGCAGTAAAATATATACAGTTCTTATATGTGCTGCTAGAGTCATAAACATATTTAAGAGTGTTTGGACTAAATCCTTGCTGCAGGGCTGGAAATCATAAAGTAGTGAAGTCAGAGCCAATAAGTCTAATGTGCAGGCAGACTCCTGCAGAGGGCAGAGTTTCACTATTAAAACAGACAGCACTGGCCAGCGCAGGGAGAATAATGACCTCACCACTCCGGCACTCCATTGTCAGCAAGTTCTGTGAGAGTGGAAATGGTTTTGGATGCTGGCTGACAGAACAGTGTGCCTCACCTTCCAAATGCGAATCACACAGCTTTGGTTATTCTCCTGTGGTGTCTCGAGGGAAGGTCTGCTGGGGGAAGCATTTTACAATGTCAACCAGGGAGAAATTCAGTACAGGAGCTGCTTGATTGGATCAGCATGCATTGTCTTTAGTGCTAAATTTATACAGGCCTTTTTGCAGATGAAAAGCAAATGTGCATTGACTCACACACACACACACACACACACACACACACACACACATACACACACACACATATATAGAGCACTGCTGTCGTAACAAAACCTTGTCGTAACAGATCTCTATTTTTCTTGTTTTTCACTTTTTGACATAATTTGAAAATGCCTGTTGCCCTTTGTCTAAATTTCATAATAAGTGGACCAAAAGAAATTAAGTATTAGAAAAAGTTAACCAATCCACATTCAATACTGTTTCTAATTCATGGTAGTTACAAAATTGTTAGACTAAGAAGTTATTAAGTTGACTACTTTGTCATTCTTTTCCACACATTCATTTATTTAATTTAAAGTAAAAACAGCCACAGTGTATTGCTAGGTATTCATTTTTCAGAAGATATTTCTGAGGTGAATAGATATAAAATTTTCCACTTGTGTACAGAAGGGAAATAATTCAAAGGTAAATAATTGAAAAAGCAGGAGTTCAAGAAATCATTTGAAGATACTAACAAAATTGGAACAACCATGCAAAACCTGGTAGACTCCTAAAACTGTCACCATCATATAAACAGTACTCATCTTTGAGAGAGAGGAGAAAATCAAATTCCACTCTTACTTCAAAATCTGAAAAAATCCACAGGAGTTTCAGTCCGTCCTTCCACTGTGAGAAGCCAATTTAACACTGTGAGTCTGAAAGGATGTGTAGCTGTCAAGAAACTGTTACTGAGAAAAGAAAATAGACAAAAAATGTAAAAATCTACAAATCAAACAAAGAAGCTGTTTGGGATTAAATGGATCATGAGAAGCAGAAAATGCAACCACTTTCATAGACTGAAAGTGGTTTGAAAAGATATTCCTGCAGATTTCTTTGAAAAACTTAAAAGCGAGTCTCCTGAAAAGAATCTAAAGGTAAAAGGTGGACACACTAAGTACTGAACAATTTGATATTATATTTAGTTGCTGAGGCTTCTGAAATGTGAAAATCTTATGCTTAATGACCATGTTTTGTAAATTGAGCCTTATGTCACCTTACACAGAGTAAATAAGTACTTATATCGGATTGGTACTTGGTATTAGCTGGTACCCTGATTTAAGCTATTGGCTTGGAGAAAGAAAAGAGGAGTCGGTGCATCCTTAATTCAGATGGACAATTTTTTATCACTGCACTTTAGTTTAATCTTTTCAAATGTGTGCATATAAATTAATGCTTTTGTCTGAGTCACTGTATGAAAGCATGGAGGACATTCATGGCCAGTCTGAGAATCATCAGTTACGTTTATGTGGCAGAAGGGAAAGAAGTTAAGTGCCCATTGTACGTGATGTGTTCAGTGTAACTGCTTTGGTTTGACCTGATTAAAGCCATCTCAGATATTCACTTAGGAGGCTGCATTCCAGAGCAGATAGAGAGATTTTTTTTATCTGATGAGGCTTTATTATGTAATAAGTGGGCAAGGGCAATGCCATTTGACTTTTTCTTACTTATGAAATACTCTCAGTAAGAGACTTGGTTAAAGCTGATGCTGGAGTGACCCCCCCCCCATGCTCACCACTGCCCCCTGGTGATTGATATGCTCCACCTCACCCTCCCCCACTGCCAGCCCCAGCACACGCACACACACACACACACACACACACACACACACAACCAACCCAACCCCCTAAACCACATCTCAGTGCTCTGGTTTTTATTAGATGCTATAGGTCTTATATATGATATAATGATTCTTGTAAACATTCACCCTCTTATAGAAAACACAGGTGGGAACTAATAGAATTGATTAGCGGAGGAATTGTGAAGTGGAAGAGATTTATTGCAATGCCGGCCTTTTTGCGCAGTGCGGTAGATTACCCCACAGATGATTTTTCTTCCCCCACCTCCTCACTCTTACCCCCAACTCCCTCGCCCCACTGTAGGAGCCAGCGATCAAAGCCACCACATTTGCTAATTGTCTTGCACGTGCCTCTCAGTGGCACCAAGAGCATCAATCAGGAGAGACATTAGCTGCTGATGAATCCATGTGAAGCTTTGTTAGATCATTAACTACAAGCATAGTGAGATTACACAGGGGAGAAGTATGTTTAAAATGACTGATTGTGAGCATGAACAACCCTTTTGACCCAACATACAGTTTAGCACACCATTGGATTACATTGCACCGTTCGCACTTGTAATGATGTTTGCTCTAAACATGTCCCCAGTCCATATTTATAAGCTCCTTACCAAGAAACGACACTGCCACTGGTTGTGATGTTCAGATATTCCAGCATTCTTCATAATTGGAGCTGGAAAGACGTCTTATTGGTGGGAGGATACGGTTTAAACAAATTCTAATGAAATCACTGCACTCAGGCCTGTGTGGTCTCTCTGAGTGTGAATGAAAATATTCAGATGCTCAGAGCTTCTGGGCTAATCGACCGCGTTTAATTAATCTGCCGTCACCCTGCTTTGTGAATTTATGATCTCTCATCGATTGTGCTTCAGTGTCTCTCATTATGTTGCTTTAGAGGGGAAAGCATCCGTGCTAGCAGGCTTTGGCAAATCCTGTCCCAGAGCTACAGTCTTAAAAATAAAGATGCCCAAAGGGGTTTTTTGGAGTGATTCCTTAGAAGAACCATTTTTGGTTCCCTAAAGAACTGTTCAATGGATGGTTCTTTAACGAACCGTGTTTGTAAATGAGATGTGAGTGTAGGAAGAGCCTGTTTAAAATTTAAAGAATCTCCAGATGTCTCCAAATGTTTTATACCAGAGTTTTTCCTACAGCTGTACATGCAAGCCAAGAACCATTAGGGGCCTTTATTGTACAGCTGGATGTGTGGATTTCAGTGTGGATTTAAGTAGAGGATTGGGATGTCCATTATGATTGGGATGTCCATTATGAATGCCAGAACATACTTAAGCACTTAATTTCACTTATGGAAATAGTTTGCTTAAGTACAATAATTGAACTGTAAAACTTCTTTCTTCCTCAAAATGGTGTGATGAATTGCAATTCAGCACTGCAAAAATACTCGTTGATTTAACTTAAAAGGCAAATAACTGGGCTTCCTTCAAATTTTAACTTAATCTGTGGCCTACAATCTGTTAACTTATTATTTGAAGTACAAGGAACACCAAATTTAGGGTAGCACCGTGACTTACTTTTTTAAGTTCTGGCATTCAGTTTCTTTTTACAGTGAATGGTACACATCCAAGGCAGCAGTATTAGTTAGAACGATGTTTACTCGCAGACTCTACAAAATCAAGACTGAAGTTATAAGCTTTTTACTCAACCAAGGTTGCATTTTTCTTGTATAAAAGGGAAAAAGTGCACCACTCAAAAGATTTTCCAAGAACTGTCATTCAAATGGCGTCCCGAACGCACACGCGGATGATTCATGTGAAAGCAAAGACGCCTGAAGTGATGTCCAAGAAGATATTCTGAACAGTACAAGCACAAGGACAGGACAGTCTTAACATCCATATCAGAACACAGTGCCTGGTTATGACTCGGGGCGAGTGAGCCTCAGCCTTTCCCTACTGAATATAATCTCTGTTTTTCTAGTATTTCCTGATGGTTTAGTTGTCTGAACCACCTACGATCAAGGGTAGTAACCACTTATATTTACTCAGTTACATGTACTCAAGTAATATTGTGATGGATTTGTACTTTTCAGAGTATTTTTAACCAGTTCTGTTACTTGCAATGAAGTGTATTTGTGAGGAAGGGAACTGATTCTTGATTATTACATTTTAGTCATTAACATGTAATTAATGATTTCTTTTTTTCTGTTTAATTTCACCTTGTTACATTGGTAACAGCACTTATACTGCTTTGTGATTTGTCATACCTCTGGCTTTTAAGGTCTGTTGTTTATTTGGGAAGGATCGCAAAAAGATCCCAAAAAAAGAATAGAGCCTAACAAACTTAGCTCCTATGGCGATGGATGCTGGATGTACTAAGGGGCTGAAAGATTAATCATTTTTATATTGAAATTGCAGTTCGAATACATGCAAACTTCAAATTGCAAGAGCTGCCATTTTTATTATAGCCTTGTGAACTGTATAGATGGGTTAGAATAATCAAAAGAAACTAAACTACATGATACGTACATGACAACACAGCCTCAACAAACTGACACACTGTGTTGAGTGCTTGAGTCTGAAGAAAAAGTGGTCATGCTGATCTTCTCGGCCAAAAAAACAAACAAAAAAAAGGCCTGGATTATTTTATAGGAAATAATCAAATTTAAAATTGTAGTCACAGTACAGGTCAGAAAAATCACCATTGGATATTTCCACCAAATTGTTCAGCCCTATTAAGAAGGTCCTCTGGAATTCTACAAGTTACTCAGTTCTTAAATAGACTTTTAACCTCATGCTGTTGTGCGTCTACTCTTATACTCTACTGTTATTTCTTTGGAAATGTACTTTTACTTGAGTCATTATTTCATGGAGTTGAGATTTTTGCTGGCTAAGCAGCTGCCAAAGACTGGACATTGAATTTGTGGGTTTCTATTCTCATACATTCACTGCAAGACTTGCTCACTGTACTCTTGCTCCTGCCTGGTGATTCATTCTTGCCCAAATGTACTTTTACTTGAGTATAGTTCTGGGATACTCTGCCCACCCCTGCCTATGGTAAATTATCTGTCCTGGGTAAGAGTAGGAATACGTGCTGATCCTGTTGTTCTGGCTACATGGCTGTTTAAAAGGTGGCACACTGGCAATCCCTTCAAACTTCTGCGTCATCTGAATTACAGTGCAGCCCTACTCCACGTCACTCTGAGTTTTCTTGCCTCTCCGTCTCTAACAACATTCTCCCACAGCATGGCTCCCTCTTAGCCCTAGATGTTTATCTTAATGATGGATGAGAACAAAAGAGCTGTTGAGAGGGAGAGACGTTGAAAGATGAACCTGAGTCCACGCTCATATCACTTTTAGAAGTTGTAGAAGTATCTCTTTTTAGACACAAATAAATAAATGTTGAACTCTGAGCCTAGTGCAAAGGAAATAATTGGTGTAAATAATATAGGTGTCACCTCACCCACAGTTGATTTTAATCACACAGGAAGACTTTTCCTTGTACCTGTTTGTAAGACCTAATCATAGGTGTGTGCAATTTAACATTTCTGACACTCTATTCGGAAGTGGTGGGAATAGCGTTCGGGTCTCCAAAATTAGACTGTCTGACTGCATGGTCTCCACAATCGATATAACAGCACAACTGTCAAATATTTGTTTCCTGGATATGACTGGTGTAGAATAAAACCCCAAACAAGCTGTTGGAAACACAAGCCTTTGCCCTTGGTGTTCCGTGTGGAATTGCGGTTAAAAATAACGAAAATTGGACTTAATCATTCCCCCAAGAGCTATCGACAGGCCAGTAAGCACAAAATGAGTCGTCTTCCAAATCAATCCCTTAATTGCTTTACAGTGTGGCTGCTCTATAACAGCTGACGGGACAAAAATCTGTTGAGCAGGGCTTCCTTTTTTTCCGATACTCATGAAAACAGAAATCGAAAAGAGGAAAAATCTGTTACATAAACTTCAGTATTTAGTCTGTGCTTTGACATCATATGACTATGCATCTCTAAACTATTGACTTTTTCAAAAAAAGCTTTGAAAAAAGCTTTTGAAAGACATGCTTGGATGACGATTTGTTAATATAGAAATGATGAATTTAAGGCTGTCCTGAATCTTAACATACTGAGAGAATGTTCTCAGTTGACAATGTTTAACACTTTTCTGCTGAGATCCGGTTCCGGCTGCAAACCCTTGCTGGCCTCTCTATCTTTTTTATCCAGTGAATGAGCTGGAACTGCACTACATAATCACTTGGCATTCGATTCTGTTGTGTTAGGCATTAGCTGCTACACCGGCGTGATGTCATATGAGCACGTCTGGCACCAGGCTGTATGGATGATGAGGCCTTATTCTGGCAGAGGAAGGCTGGGGGATTTGCGCCCTTTGTTGAATGGTTTTGTTGAATACCATGATGGCTTTGTGTTTGTCTGCGTTAGCAGTGAACACAACAGCAGCCAAAAGTCCAGCATAAGGACTTTTGTACAGTTCATAGAGCCTCATTAAGTTAGTGTTAACCCATATTTTCAAGTTGTATTGTTGCTGGCTAAGCAGCTGCCAAAGACTGGACATCGAAGTTGTGGGTTTCTATTCACATACATTCACTGCAAGACTTTTGCTTACTGGACTGTTGGTCCTGCCTGGTGATTCATTCTCGCCCACGGCCAAATGCTGTAATAGACTGAGGGAGCTCCCTCGGAATCTGTGATTCACTATTCATCATGCCATTACTCATTCAGTGCCCAGTGGATGATTTCGAATGCACATAAGGCCTAAAATATGCACTTTTGGTTTGTTTGCAGCATAAACACAAAACATTAAAACTGTAACTACATCCTCAGAATTAAAGGTTCTTAAATAGACCTTGACCGGGATGTATGGTTCAGATTTTTTACATTATGTGGAAGTTCTTTACATATTTTAAAAAAAGGTTTCATACTTGCACATTTACAAAAATGTTTTTCAGAAGTCAACCTGAAATTAAGATTGGCCTTTTTTACTTTGTCAGTTTCCTGGTTACGTTAAGCACAATTCATCATATCATATCACTTCAAAGACAAAATTCTTGTTTCTCTGTAATCTCTGATCAACGTGTAGTGACTTTTGCTTGGCTTGAAAATGTCTTCTGGGTTTTGATTATATCACCATGCACCAGTGGGCAGAGAAAAATATTAACCAATAATACCAAGTTTCACCTCCCTTTCCCACCACCCTCACTTATCATCTAGCTCAGAGACCCTCTCTAGTACCATGTTTCACACGTAAGGAAAATGCATGGTAATTTCCAGTTCACATTGACTTAAGTAAACATCCACTGAAAAGCTCTTTAGAGAACCAAAACTGGTTCTTACAGAGAACCATTTTTGGCAGATTTATTTTTAAGAGTATATTATGCATTAGAACTTTATATTTAAATGTATGCAAAATCTTCATGATAAAGTGTACTTATATACTTGTAACATAATATTACAGCCCTATCTGGATCTGTTTATTAAGACAGTGTAGAATAAAAGAACAGTTATCTGCAGTTAAAAGTTATCTGCATTTCTGCCCCACAGAAGAGATTGTCAAAGCAACATTATAATTCGGTGCCCTCATGCCTCACTGAGCAATTGATATTATCATCGTCCATCCCGAGCTGACGTCGTCAAATAGCAGGCAGGGTTCATTCTCAGGATTGCAGAGGTTAGCAGATGCATTCACCATATATCAAGTGTAAAGTCTGAGAAAAAGTACAGGACGTGCCTGTCTTTCAAGAACGTTTGCTTGATTCTGTTCCCATTTTTTTGTACTCTGAACCACTTGAACTGATCAGAGAACAGTTATGCTCAGTGTTGCTCTACACAGATTATAGGACAGAAATGTGTTGGAGCTGATCAGAGAGAACACCACATCTAACTCACCAACCGTCACACAGTCACACCTTATTGCCGTTATATTTGTTTAATGCATCGATGTGACCTTGTACTGGCATTCCAGAAGTCAACACCATCCCCCGCGGTGTCCCTCCCTCTTCCCTCTCTATCCTCTATCTCTCTATCCTCTGGTGGAAACAGCATGAGGTCTCCTTACGTCAGCAACATCGCAGGACCCCTGTCTCCTCTCAGTTCACACTGAGCCTGTATCTCCCCTGTGCTCATTAGTGGTAGAGATAAGAGGTGACAGAGGTGGTCAAGGGAATTACAAAGAGCACAACAGCTTCATGCCGCAGAAAAGTGCTTACACTACGGATGCTAACCTTTTAATGGAATGTTGTATTCTAGCATGTTTTAGCACACTCTCAGTAGCGTAGTAATTTAGCTAGACTATGTTTCAACTGCATTGTTGGTGCCTTAATCTTTAGCCCAAAACTCCTTTTTTGGTACTATATAGAACCCTTTTTGCTAAGAGTGTACACAGTCACTTTCACCTGTGTCGCTGTGATATCAAAACCTTATATAACTAAATTTTTTTTTGTTTATTTGGGAACACCAGCTGCTCTTTACATTATGTGAACATTTCATGATAAATGGACCAACAGAAATTATCCAAAATTACTTGGGATAAAATATCTTTTCAGTTTACATTACAATTTAAGAAGCTTTATCCTGTAAAATTACAATTTTAGATATACTTACTTTTTTGACAACAACAAAATGCAGTAAAAATGAATGAATGCAGACATTTTAGTACAGTGCTGCCCAAACATTCTGCTCTTCTCAGTCAAATCTAAATGTTGGTCTGATGCTGATCATTTCTAAGCGATTATCTGTGCTTACCAATATAATACCAGTATGAATCTATGACGATATGTCATTAATTGTTAACATACATCAAAAGAACGTTTTTTTTTCTTTTGCCTTTTAATTTTTATAGTGCACTTTTAATACATGTTGCAGCTTAAAGTGGTTTGCAGTAAAATGGTTTAAAATGGTTTAAAAAAAACAAAAAATAGTAATAAAATAAACTAAAATTTAAAAGTATATTTTAAAATGCTGAAAGATTGATAGATCTCCCTGGGGCCCTGAGCAAAATTTTGCAAAGGGGCCCTCCTACATGACCTGTGGGCCATGTAAACCATTTGCAATTGCCACACAGTCATACCTGACACCTCAGTGCTCCCACTACAATCCTCCTAAGTACTATTTTATATTATAGCTTGGCTGAATACCTGGTTATTATTTACGCATCCATATTGCACAGTATGCCCAGCCAAACAACGTTATAAATATAATTTTTTTTATCAACAGCCAATGCCATTTTGTATTCCATTTAGCATTAGTCTAGAATTGTAACCATGTGCGCCTATGAGGAGCGTGACATCACGCCCATATATTGTCTGGACTGGACTGGGCTCCACATAGGTTGCTGCTTACAAAGTGCCAGTTTCATTTTGTGCACGCACATATGAACACAAGTTTATGGATGGCGTGGAACTCTTTTTTTCCGAGCTGCAGTTTGTAAACACTGTTGCCTGTTGGCGTTCATCAAACATAATAAACAGTAGTAAGCGTATACGGCCAACCGGCTCTGGATAGTAAAAAGGTGTTTTTAAATATTTCTTAAAAGTGTGGGCTGAACTTACTGCCTAATTGTGAAAGGTAACAAGTTCCACTTTTTAGAAGCGTAATAATAGAATGAGGCCTGCACTACTTTTGTAATTTAAAAAAGGTATTTGCAGAAAGCCAGTACCTGCAGATCTAAAATCACACTATTCTCCTTTTTTCTTCTCCTTAGTTAGCATTTCAGAGATACGAGTTTTTGTTATGACAGTGATAATTTTCTGCATCATATGTTTTAGTCCATTCTATGTTGATCCTGTTATTCAGAACGAGTCATGTCTGGAAGTTTAGATGTCAATTACAGGCTTCCTCACTAATGGAGTTGTGTCCATTGTAGACTATCCCTCTGCAGTTATATAGTGTAAACCACAAGTCTGCTTGATTTACTCTGCTAAATCATTTTGACAAGTGTCTGCTTTGAGGAGACTGCTAAGCTGCTAAAAGGCCTGCTAAATGTAGGATTAGAATAACTTTGGCTTCTATTGTCTTAATTACCACAGTGTCCTTCGGTTTCTCCTTCCTATGACTCATGTGTCTTTGCCTGTTCTGTAACTTCTCAGTGTTTCTGCTGAGAGCTTGAACAGGGATGGTACACATAGAGGACATCTCTTTCTCTGCTTATGCAGCTAATGACAATTCGCTCTTGCTCACCATCTCCTGGCTCTAACAAACACACCAGTTGCAGCACAGTAACAGCACATCTTGCCATATTTTTTCCGAAACAACGACAGCTAATGTCAGATTGTTTTTTTTTTGCTAATTATGGGATCCATTATGCATGACCGTTCTGTATTGTTAAGAGCTGATGCAGTGTGTGCAGAGAATTCTGCGCGCTGGAGAACTAGCTGAGGTGCGATGGAGATACCAATGTCAGAAACAATTTAGCCTAGTTCCACTGTTTGTGTCTTAAGCATTGTGACAGGCAGGCCAGGCTGCTTGGGTGCTGCAGCGTCCCGGAGCGTAGTGAGAATTAGTGAGGCTGAGTGATGGTATGGAACAGACACCGTCATCAGCAGTGCTCACTGCTGAACCGTATTACACAACACACACTCCTATAAGGTAGGACATTCCTACATGCATTTTAGTTCATTCATTCATGCTGATCCAACTGCAAAAAGTGAGTTATATCTGGCAGTTAGGATGTCAGTTAACACCTTCTTGCTTATGCAGCCATGTGTATTGTATTCTTCTGCAGTCGTCTGCTGTAAAGCACAAGTCTGCTTAATATCCTCTGCTATATTCAGAGCAATGCTTAGTCCATTCCAGAGGAATGGTTACAGGAGCAAAACAGAAAGCCTGAAATGCTCATTAAAAAAGCCTCACACAAACAAAAACCCACAAACCTGCTCTACTAAGCTAAAGTCAGAGATCATTCATCATTTAATTTCCTGTCAGTTATTTCATTTTTCAGGAGATATTTCTAAGGAGATTAAATAAAATAATTAAAAAAAAAATTTAATTCATTGAAAAACTGATAGCAAGTCTTACGAAAACAAAATGCTGTAATAAAGGCAAAGGCTAGACAAACTATATAATGAAAATTTTGAAATTATGTTTAGTTTTTGAGACTTTAGTGTAATTTTCTGTGAAAAATATGTTTCCTGCTTTTTTCCTGATGTTAAGTATCTTGTTTGGTCCCTTACTTTTGCACAGTGCTGCACAGTGTACAATGTAAAAATTGTTAAAGTTTCAAATTTTGTTGTTGAGACTATCAGTCTATACATCAAAACTAAGTTGCAAAATGCTGTTTTGAATTAACTATTTTTGTGATTTCACAAAAAAACAACACATTTTCATAAGATGGCCTATTCAGTCTACAGCAGTTTAGCTCACAGTGTTTCAGCCCAGACTGCTTTTGGAATGAGGCAGCCAATCAGAGCAGAGGTCATTTCCATATATCAGTCTTAAAGGTGCAGTAATAAAACCACTTCTTGTTTAATTTTAAACATAAAAGATTAAAGAGAGGTTGGAAAATAGTAATAGTAAAAATACATTTTGACTGTTTTAGTACATATAACAGCATTATTGTTAGTAGGTTTCAGGGAAAAAAATAATAAAATGCTAGAAAACTGTAGGATATGGGCTCTTTGAATAATACATTCTTCAGTGTAAGATCACACTGATATTTTTTCAGAGACATTTTTTTCCTCATCTTTACCAAAGGTGGCAATAATTCTGAGGTACACTTCTGCCCATTAACTGTGAATGTGTAAGTGATTTAATCTCTTCACTCAATAACTTGTCCAGAACTCGGTTGCAGTGATTGCTGTGTGTTAACACAGAAATGGAGCAGACAGGCAGCTGAAAGAGACAGAGGTTTTCCTGTGTGGTTAGAGGGCTAATGTGGTCACGGGCCGTGTCTAAATTTGGTCCTTCAAACAGCCAACAGCGGTTTACAGTTGGAGGGAAAAAAGTTGTCTCCAATTAAATGCATCTGTTCGCTGTTTATTTCTACAAACTGTAACAAGTGAACGAATAAATGCTATTACGCTTAACACAGCAATTTCTTAGAAACGAGGGCATCGCTTTTTCCTATACTAACTGGAACAAGTCAATTTCTCTTGACGTTACATTTTTCAGTTAGACCCATTTCTTATCATTGAGTGAGGAGGAAATCCGACCTGTGTCCACTAACTTGGATTATAATAATATTACAATACGACCCCCGTCCGCGGTAGTGTCTCCCGGCGGAGGGGTGTGTTTCTGCTCGCGCTCGTTCCCACCCCCGGAGTCCGGCAGTGGACTTTCCCAGACAGACATGTCACGGCTGTTGCTTGGAGCCGGAGCGCTGCTGTGGGAAAGGCATCCTGTGTCTGCCATTGCAGTGGAGCTGCACACGCAGGCGGAGGAGGACGCCAGTATCCTCTCTGTCTCGCTGTCTTCTTTACTTTCACGTGTTCAAACACATCTGAACGGATATTTCACCGCGGGAGGTTTTTAAATAGCGCTCGAACTGATCTCGACCTTCGTAACGTTAACGGACTGGGAGCTGTCTTCGTTTTCAACGGTTTCGATGTCATCAGCACAGCAGCAGTAGGTAGCCGTTGCTGATAGCGTGTGCTGCTAAAGAAGAGCTTTCCCTGAACTTTGGACTCTCCTGTCGCCTCCTCTCCTCCGTTTCTGACATGTTGCTCATCGTCCACAGAGCGGAGAGTTAAACACTGCAGCCCGGCGGGCGCTGCGGCACCCGGGCGACGGACGCGAAGAAGAAACGGACCGTTTTTTTTTTTTTTACTATACTGTCGAGCGAGCAGACGCAGCTAGCTCACCCTGCATTTAAAGGCTACAAACGGCTTTTTGGCCAACTTCACCGTGAGAAGCTAAAGAAGGAACAAAATGTCTGCCAGGGCTGCCTCTAATAAGGTAACGCTAACCTTTTATTTAAGTTTAATAGCGCCAACAGTGTCAGAAATGCATGAGATCGGATTTAGCTCCCTGTTAACTAGCTAACGTTAGCTAACCTGGCTACATCGCCGAAACGTACATCTCCTTCTCGGAGGAGGCATGAAATCTCTGACTGTTCACACCTAACCTAACTACCTTCGGCTAAGGTCATGTGTTTACTAAACGCCGGTGAGAGTCCCGCTAGCATTAGCTAGCTAGCCTTTAGCCTTTAGCTAGCTAGCTTCGGTTAGCAAGACGGCGCAGCTGCTTCGATTATAACGTTATTTCCTTTCAGAAAGCTTCGTTAGGTAGTTAACTAGCCAAGTTAGCCACCGATAACGCGGTTTGTTGTTGCTTACTTAAACTACTCAGTTGTTTAACGTTTCACGCTCGTTAGCGCTAGTTAGCTAACGTTGGTTGACGTTTGAATACTATCGAGATTCACGTACTGCTACTGTTTATATGACGTGTAAAATTTACTAATTATGTTTAACATTTAATAGGCAACAACAAACGTCTATTCACTTCATTTTGCTTCACGTCCTGAGGCATACTTACTGAATTCTTTAGGTAATGCTAGTGAATTAATGTCAGCTGGTTAACAGCTACGTTAGCCAATGTTTATTAGAAGCAGCTTACAATTTCACACTTCTAAATGGCAACTCTTTTGCATGAACATAATGGGTGGCTTGTTTTGAAGTTTTATTTTAGCCTAGGCCTTGGTGGTCCTCACTTTCAACCACTAATCGTGGAGTTAGGAAGTGTTCCTTTAGGCTATTACAAAAACGCAATATTTAACATGGGTGTGTTTCTGTTTCGGTTGAAACTTGACAGGTGAGCTGCAGGAAACTAGACTAACATCCCAGGAATGTGTCTGACCTGTCTTTCCTCTTTGTCGTGTGTCGTGGGTTTTATGCAGTGTGCATACTACACTGTTCCAGCTGATTCACAGACTGCTCCAGGTCTAAGACTACTGACCGACATTATAGATCTTCATTGTCTACTTTATTTACTGGCCCTTTAGAACATTGACCAGCGTAATTGAGTAGTGAAGTTTGAAAGACGCCTTCAGTTATGATGTGCGCTTGTATTTGTTTAAGCCATTACTTCATTTTCTCCTAGACTGTAGTTTGAACTTGAGTGGTCATTCTACTGGGCCATATCACAGTGATCCTAGTGATACTGTTGTGCAAACTGCTTTATCAGATTGCTCCTTGTCTTTCCCAAATTGAGAATCTTAAGTATCAACACGCAGCATCATCTTGGCAGAAGCTGGATGCTTAATATCACACCCAACAATTGAGACTTCTTGTGCTTCGTATTTCAGTACTTGGCAAATGCAGACATACTTACAGCAGTGTCTTGCACAAGTCACACAGGGTAAGGCAGTAGATACATAGATATATGATCCTGTGAGAGACTATTTGGCTTTGTGAGAAACAGTTCAAGCGCTTCAGGTTGCTCCTCATTAATATCAGTTCTGAGGGGAATTTTAATTCACCTCGCTCATGGTGTGATTGTTAATGCAAATCTTTGCCCATACATTCCTTATTCATGATTTGTAATTTGGAGGGATGGCACAATACTTTATCTTTTCTGACACCAGTATTGTCTGATACTGATCCCTAATTATTTTTTAAACATACAAAGCTTTAGCACAAGCTGTTTTTAATTGAACCTCTTTTCTTAAGATGATCACCTAAAATTAGGCTATCATGTTCAGATTACTTAAACACTCTACTCAAACACAGGAAGTGACACAAACACGAATAAGAGCATCACATCCCACAATGTGAATGTGTGCTGTTTCAGATTTGTTACTGGTTTGGATCTAATTTGTTTGTTTCTTTCCTCAGCAAGTATCAAATCGATACCAATGCTTGTCAATACTGAACTGCCATCTCTAATAATTTGCCATGCAAATTACGGTTATTTTTGCCTGCACTCGTAAAGTTGGTTACCTCCAAAGTGGCTCTCAATGTATGTCGAGTCGGTTTTCTGTTTAGCCTGCCTGATTTTAATCGTTGGCCTTCACAGTTTGTACACTTTCTGCTAAACTAGTCTACTTGACAGATTAAAGCTGTTGTACCAAGAAATGAGACAGCGTTATTATTATTATTATTATTATTATTGTTATTATTATGCTATTAGCTGCAGTGAGAGTTGGAGAGGGAGGGTGCAGAATTCACCAAGTTCTCCTGGAAGCATGACTTTTGACACAGTAGAGGTAGACATGAAAAGAAATTTGGCCACTTGTAGAAGAGTGGTCCATTTATGGGTTAGTTACTTCCTTTTAAATAAACAGTGCAGCTACCATATTTTATGATTTGTTGCAATATTATTTGTTTGTTTGTTTTTTTATTTTTGCCAGTGTTGTAGTGGAGGAGATGGTGTATGCCATCAGTTGTTCCATGTTGATATATGATTGAACTGAAGGGATCAAGGTCAAAGATATAGGCCAGAACCCAGTACTGATGAGTGTGTCTCTCTCACGCTCTCTCTCTCCATCTTGGTCATGATGTTTCATGCATGTCAGGTGACCTGTTTCACTAAGAAACTTGGATGTGTATTCTCACTTTTGGATCAAGAGATTATTTTGTGTTTGTGTGTGTGTGTCAGTGTTTTTCAGATGGTTGGTGGCCGAGACTGTGGTGTAGTATTAGTAGATCTGACTTTTAATGTTGCATGGATGCTTTTAATGCCCTTTTAATAAGTTTTTTTAATACTGATTTGATATTGTTTCTTTAAAAACTGCTCAGTTTTGAAATTAGCTATTTTTGGTGGAAATGCTTCTCTTAAGATGAGCATCTAAAAGTGGACTATAATACTGAATCTACTCAAACACTCTACTACCCCACAGGAAGAAAATCACATCATCACACAGCGTGTGCTATTTCAGGCTAGACTTGTTACAGGGCTGAATTGGATTCATTCTTTTTTCCCTCCAGTATCAGATCCAGCATTTTCTGTTGGCATTAGCTCGATGCCCATCACTAAGGATGCACCATCTCTATGAATTCTCTGATGACCTTTTACCACACTGAGCTTTGTGTGAGCATTCTGTGTCTGTTAAAATAAGTAGATGAGTGCACTACTTATCTAAGTAGCTTAAGCTGCCTGTACAACTCGGTTTGGAGGAATTTTTGTGGGCTGTACATGTTCAGTTATCTTTATTACATTGCACATTCAAACGTATGGTGCTGAGTTTGTTTGAATAGCTTGTTTTAGTGTTTTCTTTGAGGCAGTCAAAAATGCTGAAAATATTTGCATTTCTTCTGATCGTTTGTTGACTTAATATTAACCTTAAATGCATTTTTTTCATTGAGTATTAACATGTTCTTGTGTTTTGCACAAAACAATTACATTTTGCAACTTTGCAAGTATTGTGTGATCCCTGAACACAATTTCATTACATTTTCACTCGACCCAGAAATAGATGTGCTGAGATACAAGATCCCAAAATAGATCCATCACGGCGTAGCGTGTTTTCAGTGATATTGCTGCTACGAGCGCAGTGCTTCAGTGAGCAAGTAACTAGCAGTGTGTAAAATACCTGAGTGAGTGTGTGATGATAGCATGACATATGGAGGTGTTTTCGTTTGCACACTATTGTTTCATCCTGAGTGAAGCTGAATGAGATTTACATATTTTATAGAGATGTCAGCTGGTGAAATATGCCTATTTTGGAAGAAGGCAATACTAGAAGTGCATAAACACTAGTTTAAAGTGTCAGTAATGTGGTATCGCTTAAGCTAGTACTGTAATGTCATTAATTGCACTGCATGCAACTTGAGGCATAATCAGTAAATTATTGTGGTCCAGTCATTTCAAATGTACAAGAATGCAATACATCACCAACATTTGTGGTTTCAAGCAATGTGCCGCTTAGACGCTGTGAAAGTTAAGGCTGGATATTGGCAGCAGCTTCGCAAAATGATACGCATTACCATACAGGTGTCACAATATGATATAATAACACAAGCACAACACAATAGATGTGTTAACAGCCATTTTATTACCTTGAGATTGGTTTATAAAAAAACACAGTGATAATGAATAAAAATAAGGCTGGAGAAGATGCATTTTTAAATGTTTACCTTAAAATATGTAACAATAATAATGAATAAATAAGTAATCTTGTGGAAGCTTCCAAGGACTATATTGTTGGTGTGATTCACTCTGAAGTGCTAGTTAGGGCACAGGGAGGCAGAGAAGTGAACTTTCTTTACTTGTAAACACAAAAGCAGCAGCACAGCACAGGCCGTAATCAGTTGTGGGTATAGAGTGTTTGTGAGAGGATAGGGCTGTAAACGTAACCAAATAAAATGTTTACTAACATGTGCCATAGGGCACATACATTACAATAACATCATCCCCTTAACAGTGCTGCAACATGAATCATCTAAAAGACAGCACTAATCACAGCAGGCCACAGTCCACTAGCTCAGTATTACTGCAGAGTAAACTGAGTCCATTACCCAAGGATTATGCATGTCTTAATAACAGTGAGCAAAGCATAATTTCATTCATGCCCACACCAGTACAGGAAAAACTGAATTGACTTCACATTGACACACTTTCAGCACAGCAATTCGTGGGGAAAAAAAAAAGAACAAAATCTACATTTCAAAGTTGGCGCATACTGGGTGTTTTGAATATCACATTTTCCGGCTTGCTTGCAGTGTACAGTATGCGGTATCAGTTTGACTCGCACGTGAGTGCAGAAGTAAATTTATAAATATCAATACAGCCATTACTGTATCAGTACATGTATTGCCACAAGATTATCCATTATATTGATGCATTGTTATTTTGAACACAGCCTTGGTGAAATTCATGTTTTACCCATTGTTTAAAGTGGCAAATATTGTGCTTTTTACTTCCTGTTTTGTCCCTATTAGTATTTTGTTACACCTCCTTACTCATTTCTCTTTCTAGAGTGAAACAGATACCATGATGTTTCAGAGGGAGTCATACCACATACCAGGCCTATGCTGTCATAACCTTTCTTACAACGGCTCGCTCTCACTCCTTTCATCCACTCCCATTCCATGACAATAAAAGGAGTGAGTTTCACCGGACTGGGATAACGTGGCTGGTGTAGGTTGCATATTAACCAGCTGTGTATGAATGGGTTATGAGTCATGAATGGGTGTGTTCCTCTGCTGAAGTGAGTGACCCACATGCACTACATACAGATCTTCTCTAGCTGATTCCTTGGTCAGGGTCGTAGGTCAGCAGTGCCGTCTGAGGTTAATGGAGACTTCATTTCCTGCAGCCTGGTGTAGTATTACTTAGCTGGGTATCAGCTGGGCATATGCCAAGTGCTCTGAACACATGGTCTTACCTTATGTACTGTACACACAGACCCACACTTGCCTGAACACACTGTCTTAGCATTGCTTTTGGATTGCTGTTGCTATACTACAGTGAAATTGAATACCTACTTTTTGAGAGAGTCCTTAAAGAAAATGAAGACTCTAGGGTCAGTTGATTTATTTTTCATTATTCCCTTTCACCCAATAACTGCTTGGCCTACATCCCAGTGACTCAGAATCTTGCTGATTTTGTTCAACTTTTTTCTGCAAAACATCTTTTTTCCCCCATTCATTGTGGACAAGCCTCTTATTTTGTCTTGATTTCTTTTAAGAGTTGATCACATGACCAAAATGAAGACTAGAGTCTAGATAACAAGGAAAGCCCAAGGAATAACAGATTCTGTAAGTAGCCTCTGAAAATCTCCATGGCCAGCGAGCCCATTACTAATAACAGTGATCTTAATTGAATGAATGAATTTAATGTGATATGACAGATTTTTAAGTATAAGCAGAAAGGTAATATTCAGCTTCTTTTTTGGCTAGCAGTGGATTGAAGCATGCATTTGTAGAAAGACAGGGAACAAGAATACAACTGCTCCATTTTTCCTAACAGGGGCATTCCCTCTCTTTTGAGATTGACTGTTTAAGTAGTTCTTCTGCAGTGCTCTTCACATGATTCTTTGAAGTGGCTCAGTAAAGCACTTTAACTGTGCGCCATTTAAGCTAAGCTAGGATTAATGCTGTCCCTTCCTTTGACAATTTTTTTTCTATTTAAGAAAAGTTCTGTTTAAGCATAAATTGTTTACCCAGAAAAAACTTGAGAAGAATTTGGTCTTCAGTATAGTGCTTTTAAAAAGAAAGGATTGAGAATAGAGCTTTCTCTTTAGGTTTGTCTCCTAATTTGAGTTGTTAGAGAGGATGAAGTGCTTGTGTTTGCATGCACACATCTGAGCATCCCATCTCCTTTCTGTCTATGTATAACAAACCCAAACTCAGATCAATCACATGTCCTCATTAATATCCCTTTGTGAAATGAGAACCCTGATATTCATCTCGGTGGAGATGCTTTTCATCCTTTTGTCTGCTTGTGCATCACTGAGAGTGTGTGTCTGTCTTTATAAGAGAGGCCTGTCACTTTTAAGCATCCAGGAGCCCAAAGGTTGTTTTTTTTTTGTTTGTTTGTTTTTTTGTTGTTGTTTTTTTTTGTTTATTTAAACTATAATTCAATCAGGCAAGTTCTTAAGGACGTATTCTTATTTACAATGGTCACCTGGCAAGCAGCCAAAGCTACTTGAGGAAGAGGAAAACGCAAAAGCGGAAAAAAGAGAGCGATAAAATAACTGCAAGATCAAATACTAACTTGTAAATTGAGAGTTGTGAATTAATAACTCTCATGCCAAAGATGCTAAGTACCTCTTTAGCTGCCCTTCAGTCTAATGACGAGACTTGACGGCATGACGTGATCTCCAGGGACAACTGTACCAGGGTCAGAGGTCTGGTCATCACTGGTGACTCCTCTGACACAGGCAACCTAAAATAGCTCTTTCATTACAAGACGTTGTTTCCCAGTCACTGGGTGGCTTCAGCTGACAGTGATTCTGATTATGAGCAAAATACCAGATCACTGTATAGAAATGAAGGTCAAACGTGCAAACTCACGGAAGTGGTGTGAAATATGTTAAAAGAAGTTAAGTCTGTATATTTATGGTTCATTGTTTAAGAGCTGTCTTTCTAGATCTTCTAGCATCCAGCTAATATTAATCCCTTTTAAGGATGACGCGGATATGGGAATTTTGGGCCGATGACAGTGTCCAGTATTTTTATGTTCATATCTACCTATGCCGATTACACTTCTACTTTTTAAAAATGTAGAAACTGGAAAAAAATCCATTTACATTAGTATTACACATTTATTTTACTTTACACACATTTACAATACGGTTACAGCCGCAGTAAAAATGAATGAATTGCAGATATTTTAGCATAACTAAAATAAAATTAGCATTTTTAGTCCAGTATCAGCTAAACATTATTTTCTTTAGGAATGCAATAAGTGTGTCATCAAATATTGATTTGAAATATTAGTCATATTCAAACTGTTTGATGCTTTTCTTTTTCAATTCCATTATCATTGTGCATTCCCAATCCCTTTGCAGTTCCCTCTCACTAGAAATTTATTTGTTGGACTGCTGGATTCTTTTGGCCTCATCATAAGTGTCAGTATTTAAGATATTAGATCTTCAGTCATCTCTGATGGATATTTACACGTCCCAGTACATATGAAAGTCGCACGGAAAAGTCAGTGGATGAAACTGTACCGCAGAATTCATCCATGCTGCAGCTCACTGTGCCTGGCCACGATCTTCTTGTGAAACCTGAGCCCTAATCATTACATATGGGCTCTTTATAATACTCTGGCGTCAGCAGCCTTGAGCTATTTATAGCTTTTTCGATATAGAAGAACAGCTAAACTGGTGCCACTC
>JAILXH010080491.1:1794-15213 GCA_023558415.1 Piaractus mesopotamicus | reverse complement strand
AGCAGGCTTACAAGCGCTGGCCAGTATCTCATTATATCTATGTGCACCTGCTGCAGAGTTTCCATATTACAGTGGTTCATGGATTCACAAACTCACTTAAAAACTATTCAGACCATTTTAAATATAGATCAAAACATGTCAGCCCCTCCTGGAAGGTAAATTCAGAGGACAAAAATATCTTAATAGGCTGGGTATTTTAAGGCCTGACCAATATATCAGTTGGCAAATGAAATCTGATATAAAGCTAATAAAACATCAACAAGCTCACTTTCACAAATTGCCAACATTTATTAGAGGAATAAAGGGTGAAATAGTAAATGTAAAAAACATCATTCTGGTTAAAACAATGTTTAAATGCATAAAAACGTAACCTTTGTCATACAGATAACGTCATAACATGTCATAACACACTCTTTACGTGAAGAAAAAAAATATATATTATTTTTTTAAATATATATGCTACAATATTCATCTTATTAAAGACTTTGTGAGTTCCTGCTGTTTGCATCTATTAAATCAGTCAGCAAACTAGCAAACAATGATGCTATATCAGTTTTCTGAATTTCAGTTCCTTATCCCATTTTCCTTGTTATTTAATTTTTCCTTTATAACATTTGACTGGTTTTATGTGTTGGAAATGTCACAACTCATTTGTACGTGATCACTGTCCAACCTGTCTTAACCCCCTAGAATTAAACAGACTGTTCTTTTACTGTGTCTTTAAGACTGACTTGAGATAAATGAGCTCTGCTCTGACTGGCTGTCCTGTTTTGTGTCTCACTCAAAAAGCACTCAAAGCAGAAACACCTCTTAAAACTTGAAATGGGTGTGGTTAAACTGCCTAAAACTGGGCTGAAAAGATAAAAACTGAAGAAAACCAGGCTGAAAAAAACAGATGTGTGTAATGTGTTGGTTTTTGTGACATCACAGAAACAATAAATTCAAAACAGGCTGTTTTTGCGACTTAGTTTCCAAATATGGACTGTATAGACTGGGCTGTGAACGGCAAGAACAGTGTTTATATTTTACCTCAAAATCCTTTATTTCAGAAAAAAAGGGGAATTCAGTTTTCCATTATATGGGCCCTTTAAAATCAGTAATGGTCATAAGCTTCACATCGGTCAGGCTCTTATTAACTGTGACATATCGAGAATAAATGAGCACTGAGACGCGGAGGGTAAAGCTGTCTTGTGATGCTGCAGGACACGCTATTCTACTTCATAAGTTACAGGACAATATGTCTGGATATAATGGGTGTAACCTGGGATCAGAGGCTAAGAGACTAAACTCCTGATCAGCTTATGGAGCTCAAAGAGGCTAAAGGCTCATTTAGGAATCAATTCCCACCGAGGCTGAGACTTCAGCACCACACTGCATAACGTGAATAATGCTATAATGACGACGTTCTTGCACATCACCATCACTGAATCACCTGCACTGAAATTTTATGTCCTGTTGTATTAACATCTCAATTTTACTTCTCTTTGTGATCACATACTGGCATAAACTGGTTTTATTGGTAATATCTTTCACACACTGTGTATGTGCAACACTGCACGTGTCATCTAAGCGTATATACAAAATAAATGTTTGCTTACTGTCTATATGTTTAACTTTGTTATGAGGCATCTCTCACAATTATGTCAAGTCCATATTTTGATATGCAAATCACTGCACTCTCATCACGGCCCTAAGGCAACGCACATATGCCTACATCCTCAATATTATTTTAATCACGCAGCAAAGTCTATAAACAGTGACTGTCTTTGCTTGCTCCGAACGTTTCCGACACAGCTCCTGAAGTAGTGTTCGAAAGCATTTCATTCACTGACATTGGATACGCAGCCGATAATTTCCTGTCAGTTGGAAATCTCATCTTCCCTAAGAGGAACGCTCAAAACCCAGCTGTGAGCCATTTCAGCATTTAAACCATCTCGCTGAAGTAAATTATTTGTCTTGTTTAATTTATTTATTTATGTTCTTTACTAAGTGCCAAGAACGACTTATGTTTCGCATTTTAACCCTTATTTTCAGTAACTACTGGAAATTATTTAAAAAGTACTATGTAGGTTATGTACTTATGAGAAAGAAAAATGGAAGTCTGACTGTTATTTGGAGTTTAAGGGGTTAAAACGTACTTTTGGTGAAGGAAAATCCACTCCAAAAGCCTGAGCAGTTCTACTCTTACATTATTCTGTTTGCACAGCACAGGGGAACGCAGAGAGGGAGAGTGTAGTTAGAGAAATACCGGGAGGGCATAAAGGACCAGAGGAGTGCTGGCAGCGCTCGGAGGGAATAGGGACGCCCTGCCAAGCGGATGATTTGGGTCAGTAGGTAATTGCATTCCTGGATCACAAAGGGCTCAGTAGCAATTAATCCAGCCTGCAGGCCACGTGAGCCTGGAGCACGTTCAGAGAGCTGAGGCAGCACAGGCCCAACACCGACGGTCCTACCCATGCTGCTGAAGACACTACGGTGCACGCAGAAACTTACAGACTTTTATTTTGTATGTCCGTCAGAAGGCTGCAGTGGCCAGGCTGCACTGAGAAGGTGCAACAGTTTATTCCACACAGGCTTTTTCTCAGTGGGATCGTATGAGTGAACTTAAGGAAAGTGAAAGAATCAATAAAAATGACTGGCTTTTTCAGAAGTTCAGAGGTGAAATTGAACAGAGTGATTGTGAGAGAGTTCTGAGGCAGTACTTTTGAGTTCTTTTGAAATCCTCATAATAGGACAGAGCACAAAGCAAAAAATCTACAAATCAATAAATACACTCCCATCAGATATACTGTAACAAACATTAGACAGCTTCAGAGCCTTATATTCAGTTACTACCTTCACTATGACACAGCACCCACAAGGTCCAACAGAACATTGACAGGAAGACTGTTGCTTAAACCGTCATATTATTCATTAGTGCGGTTTTTACTGTTGTTACTGTTTTTTTTTAAGGTGGTTAGTTTAACCAACAACTTAGTTTATCAAACAAGTAGTTGATAAACAAAATGGAACACGGTTTGGCTTCCATGCCTTCTCGATACATCTTTTAATTCTTAATATCATTAATGGGGCATTTCAGTTTAAAACTAGAGTTTTGACAGATTTCACAATTTTTTATAGGTGTTCCTTCATCAGTGTTTCAGCACTATAATACCCAGCATGCTGTACACCAGTGAACGATCCTGGTCCTGGAGACTTACCACCCTGCAGAGTTTAGCTCCAACACTAATTTTTTTTGCACATGATTCACATAATGTTGTCTTTCAGGGGCATCAGAATACGAAGGCATGTGTGCTGATTCATCCATTAGGATCATGCAACCATTAGGAATCTCTGTGGTGTCAACCAAGACTGACTGCGTGCTAGCCTAGTCACTGATCTATAGGCTTATACATACAACAAAGTTAGCATCAGAGTAGACAAACAAAAATTTAACAAAAACGGTAATTCTCTCTCTACTCACCCCAAAATGGACACTGAAAATTTTCAAACCTTTCAACCTAAGAAAAGAGGCCAAACTGAGGTATGTCTTTTTATTTCTGTTGTTTGAGTAACCAATTTTTTAACTACCTGCCTTCCTTCTACATCTGCCAGCTAACGGAAATAAAAATAATAAATCCACCACAAAGCAAGACCCATCATCTGAAGGGGGTTTCCTAGTCTTTAAACCATAAATATCACTCTAAAGATTATTGCAGCACTACGGTAGAATGTGTTTACAACAGATACAACAAAGGGTACATTTTCATTTCAGCCATAGTTTCCCTTTAACTGTGCATTGCTATAGAAGACCAAAAGAGGTAAGTGTAGATGAGCATTTTGGCTCCTCCAGCCTGGACTGGGCCAACGCTTGAGTCAGTCAGTCACAATAAATGTGTTCAATTTTAACAACTGTGTCAGCCCTAATACACCGAATCCAGTTACTGCTGACTGGCTTTCTGGCAAGGGACAGAAAACGACTTCGCAAGACGCTACATAAAAACAAAAAACAAAAAAACAAAAAAAACAAGCTTATGGCAATAAGGTTAAAACAGAGAACTGTTAGCTCCCTCCCCGCTGCGCAGAGACATTACGCCATTCCATTACTGAGCTGATAATCTTGAATGACAAATTATTTCCTCTCCAACACTGACCTACCATATAAATACAGAGCTTTAAAGTCAGCGAGACATTCAACCAAACGTATCATTTTCCTTTTTTTCTCTTCTCCAAATAATATACCCATTCCTACCTTTCCCTTTCATAATCAAGTTCAAGAGCAAGACCCCCACTAAGTTAAAAGGGAAGCCAACAATGGCCAGAGAATTCGTTTAAAATGCCAATAATGCCAGCTAAAAAGAGCAATTTGCATTCTCTATAGAATCCAGAACACTTTGCTCATCTATTTAATAACCCATTATAGCTCTTCCCAGCCTTTTTCTTCACTCCACATTTCCTCCATTGTGCTGTGTAATAAGAACAATTCCTATTAGTACTGCATTTTAAGAAGCTTTAAGAAGACTTGTGGAAACCAACTTGCTAACTTTAGCCTAAAATATCACCAGGAAACAATTGGCAGCACAAAAGGAAATTTGTGCAAATTTGTTAACATTATATGCTTTCCTATGATTAATTACATACACAAACTCAGCCCTGAAAGAAACTGGTCATCTGCACTTTAGAGTGAGGACGTGTCCTATAGACTCTAATTTTCACAACCTCAAAATTAAAATAATTTGACTCATCACCATCAGTCTAACGTCCCTGGTAGAAAAGCTAATGAGCAGAACAAGACAGTATTGTAAAAGAGCCGTCACTGTGTTTATTTAAAAGACAGCTCAATGGCAGTCAATGATCACTAATGAAAAAAAAAGACAAATAAACTTAATATGCCAAACTAATTTCAAACTATGGACCAACTGTGCTCTCCTGACCTGCCTCAAAAGTAATCCTTAGTTAGGCCGGGATCTTACTTTTGTCTCTACACAAAACGAAATATATTGTTATATGCTGTCAACAAGTTATAAAATTACAGAATGTACTGTAATATATTTTCAATATATTATGTTTTGTATAGATGCGGTCACTAACAGGCACACAGTTAATTAACCAGACAGGTCAAATGGCTTGTGTGTGTACGAGTCTGTTGTGCGTACTGACCACATGGATTCCATTATCACGGAGTCCATGCTAAATCCAGGATTAATGTGTTACTGGCCATTTATACCACAACCAGACCCAGGCCAGAACTGAGTGCATAGGAATGATTGAGCTGCTTTTGGCAGATAACGGGAACCTGTCTTCCCCCGCCCCCGAGATTGAAATCGCTACAGTCAGATTTCTGGTAGCAATAAACAGAGGTGCATTCATTTGGACAGAGGATTACAACAGATTCAGCAGAGCTGGAAAATATCCTTTGCATAACAGGTGTATTAGTGGTTAAATCATTAATTACTCATAAAGCACTATGACTGAAGTCCACCTGCTGTTCTGCAGTGAAACAGATGCTATTGGAAAGTTGTCTTCAAAAGCTGTCACAAAGCCTGAAATGCCAGGCATCAGCTGATATCATGTACACTACATCACTGAAATTAAATCAGGGTTTGTCTCAAACATGTCCAGCAAGTCAACTTGCTTTCATAATGACACAAAGTGCAAATCATGAATGTTAGAAAACAAAATTATTACAATGTAGCCAAATTTGACAGACAGTTGCGATTTCACTGTTTAGCCAAATGGCTTTAGAAACTCCTGCAAGGTTGTGAAAGTTGGGGAGAGTGCATCAAATCCACCACTGAGGAACACCATGGGGGAACACCACTGAGGAACACCACTGAGGAACTCAAGAATTGGGTCTGTGTCACCACGCGGCTTCTAGGTCTAGTTGATGCGTTACTGTGACATATTGTGTCACAATTTGTTTTTCTTAAGCACACTGCAGGTATCGCCAGAATTTCTAAAACAAAAAAATAACTAAATAAAGACTAACTGCAGCATCACATTGTCAAAACAAACGGCTTAATAGCATGATAAAGACTTTAGATAAAGACTGAGTGTTATTTATTTGGATGTCAAATAGATTAATCTGAGCACCTATAAGGCTGATTATCTTGCACAACCAATTTTGTTCGGAAGGAAAAAACGCAACATTATTTTACTTGTTGTCTCTTTGGTTTCTGCAAACTGTCACAGTCAGCATCAACTCAACGTCATCAACATGGCAACAACCAACATGACTGATCGGTTGTGCCCCAGCAAACAGAACTTCTTACAAACGTCAAAAGGATTAGTTTGTCTTCTGCTTCGTCACGTGTGGAGCTGCATCTCCAAAAGTACAGTGTTACAAACACCCAAGCTGTGGTTGAAATCTTTTAAAGTTTCAGCTCCTGAATGAGGCAGTGAAACTCCTTGTCCTCTTTTTGCTCTTCCAAAATGTTTAGTGGCCTGCCCAGGGTCACTGCCCGTTTTGTAAGGATGTCTTTTGGAATGTCTTTTGGTCACTTGACATTCTCCCCATTTGCTCGTTTTTGTTGACTAGGCAAAGAAAATGTGGGAATTCTAACAAAATTGTTAAAAAATATAATTCTAAAAAATATTATTACTACTGTATTACTGTAGTTCGAATTTAACAAACATCAGGCAAATGAAAAATCGTACGTATTGTGTATCCTGAAGATCTGTTCATGTGGCTCCTTCCTCTTTTTACTGATCAACACAATGGTGCCACGCTGTTAGAGTTTATTGTTACCTAAGAGAGGTTGACAATACCGGTTTTTCAAAGAGGAAATGCCACTGTCGCGACACCAGAGTTAATCCTTGACATTTCACATCACTCGCTGTTCTCCTTCTACACCAGGACGTTCACTGTCTAGGGTAGAAGTATATCCAGGTTAACATCACTAGAACCCGATAATGTGGAATGCAACAGGTGAGCCAGAAATGGTAGCGTTCATACTGGCGGATCTGCGATGCTGTCCTACAACTCTGCACTTCTAACACAAGCAGACAGAGTGGACCAGGCTCTGCTTAGTTGTCACAACCATAAAATTAAAAAATAAAATAAATAAATAAATAAAAATTCAAAACACATGGCAAATGATGGTTTTCATAAACTGCTTTTAGCACCATCAAACCAAAAAAGACTATGCTCTGGCAATACTAGAATCCACTGGCATCGGTCCAAACACAGCTTAAGGTTCAGACGTCCTCTGAGGCTCAGAAAGTATATATCTGCATCGTACTATAGTCAATATAAGCATCTGTTAACCAGTCATATAATTACAGCATTGTGCAAAAGTCAGAGAACTCCTTCATTTGTTTAATTTCTGGTTGAAACAGCCATTAAGTACAAGTTCTTCTTTTTTTTTTTTTTAGCATATAAACACTTAACATCAAAATACCCAGAAGCTTCAACTTAGTATAAAATCCATTTTTTCAATATTTAGTGTGGCCACTTTTTGCCTTTATTACACCTTCCATTCTATTCAGGAATCCAGCTAACATCTAAACGCCTCAGAAATATCACTTGGAACATGAATAACTTGACTGCAAATAAAAATATATTAAGAGTGGTCTTTGACTTTTGCACAGAACTGTGAATAAATGTAACTCTACTACGTGATTAAATGGAATTTACAACAACATAGTGACTATAAAACCCAACACAGCAGACAAAGGACACTGCTTTTTACCGAGAAACAATAATGCTTCTTGTTGACACTCCACTGAAAATGTCATGCTTTGTGCTGAGAGCTATGAAAAGAATATACGAAGGGTTCCATGCATTGGCACAACCTGCGAGTGCAGCAGCATACCAGTATGTGCACATAGTTAAAAGAGACGGCATATAAAATTATATCTCATTCAAAGACTTAAAAATCTAAGAAATAGCTGACATATGCTAACCAAAGTAGTGGGCTGGACATGAAGGTTAAACATGACCTTACTGTAACACGGATAGCATTACAGCATGAGACTATGATTGGGAGTAATGGTCTTGACTCCCAATCATGTCTTAATGCTCAAATTCTCAGAGGAAAATAACTGCTCAGACTGTGTCAATAAAAGAATTAGGCGTAAAAATAGAAAGCAATCAAACCCTTAATGTGGATCTCCTTTTCTAAGCAGATAATCACCCCCTTATTTGACTTCAGTCTCCTTCAATCTGCCTGAGCATCTAATTGCACTCGTTAATCAATCCTGAAGTTTATTTGTCGACAGGAGATCCACTTGGATTTACTTCACTTTGCAAAAACAAACAGCAGATCATCTTCAATCTGGAGGCGCAGTCATCTCACAAAATTAAGGGCAGCAGTGAGAAGTAAGTGAGACCAGATTAAAATCTTAATCTGGGTTCTTGAGATACGGCGGGGGGATTGCTAGCACGTGTATGAGGCGGAACTAAAATAGATATGTGTAACCTTATCCACCCTGTGCTAATTTGAAAGAACGATAAATATGGCGAGGCCCTCGTCGTATTTTGAAACAAACAATGTGGCAGCAAGCGGTATAGGAAGGGATTTCTGTTGGTTTGTTTTATAAACAAATGAGCCTGCAGAAAAATGCACAGCATTGATGCGATTTTCACTCTGACATATGTGACTGTCTTCTGACACTAACTAAATGAGAAAAATGACTGAATATTACAATGAGATGTCTTAGGTAATCATGTTACACAGCTCTGGTATACTGACGACTGAAAAGGGAAGAGATAAAAACGAAATCATTTGTGAAACTGACATTTATAAATGATTCTACAATTCAAGATGCATGGTGTCCCTTATTGGTAGAGAAATTTGGGAGAGATATGAAAGGTTCTGTGCGCTGAGAGAGGCTGAGACCATTCGCACTGGCATCAAGCAGCATTAAGACAAGCGGTGAAGAGCTAGCAAGTTAGCTAGCCTGGAGCTACATGGTGCCGGCTGTGCAGGCCCTGTTTAGCACGGAGCGAAAGGTAATGGGATTATCACACTGCTCTATCGTTCGCGGCGGGAACATCGCCCCTCTCAGCTATGTAAAATCCCATTAGGCTCTACCTTTCCCTGCCACCGTTTCCATGGCATGGGTTATGAAGAATGTGTAAACAGTCAAAGAGCACTTTAGTGCTAAGAGTACTGCTGAGCCAAAGGTCCTAACCCAGCGCAAGTTCTATTCACTCACAGGCAATCCTGACTGATGTCTGGAAAATAAAGAAATCACCAGATGCATGTCATGTTAACATGTCAGTGCGTTAGGAAAGCGAAGGAAGTGCCAAAATGCGCAAAGCTATTTTTGTTCATCTAAAATGTATGGTGTTGTGCCACTCTCCAACAGGGCTGGGTATCGTCAACAACTTCATGATACGCCACGATGCGATATGTATGACAATACAAGTGACATGGTGTGCCACAACAGCTAAAACTCTAAAAGCTAGGCTATGGGTGAGTTGCATTTCTAGACTGTTCCATCATCCAAGGCTTTTCCTATACAGCCAGGAAATGCAGCTTTCATTTCAGTAGTTTTCAAGGGCATTACCACAGTATTCCTCACGCTCTTCTGTCACCCATAACCCTTTGTGCACACATCTAAAAGTTCAGGAGAAATGCCGGCAAATGAAAACAACTACTACATATTGTTTCATAAGGCCAGTTAAATATAAAGTTACATGTATAGTATGCTACTTCTTTAGTTGTGTTTCTGTTTGAGAGAGTCTAAAATTAATGCAGGGTGTGAAATACATCTGTTTTCAGTGAATTTGACTGATTTTAGCTGCAGGACAGCATTTAATTACTAATTGTTTTGCCTGCCACGTATTACATCATTCCCATCAACGGTGTGCTTGCCAGCTTATCATTCACATCAACATTAAATCGTCATTAAATTTGGGTACTCATTTCTGATGATGTGACCAAGAGGCTTTGGTAGACTGTTCCATTTTTGTATCACACAATACAAATGAGGAACCTTAATAGGACAATACTACCAAGGACCTCGTCTGCAGCCTAGCTTTCGGAACACAGCCAGATGAAAGACAGACATTTTTGGTCAATGTTTACCCTAAAATTTGTTTTAAAAACTACAGTAACAAACAAATGAATACATAAATACCGTTGATGATAATGACATTTTTATTAATGTTTACTTTAAATCTAAGCTTAAAACTACAAAAAGAGTGAATAAATAATTCTGGGTGAACTTCTAAGAACCACATTATAGGTGTAACCCACTCTGAGGTACTGGTCAGCACAGGAAAAGGCAGAAAGCTGAACTCTCTGAACTTTCGTCATAAAGGCAGTAGTCTGTGGCTGTAAATGGGAAGGCAGAGTGTGTGGCTGTAAAATTATCAGTGAACATTAAAAATGTTCACAAACACATGCCACAGATTAAATATAGCACAGTATCATCACCTGTTTGGTTTTGAACAGCACTAAAACAAGAAGCAGCTCTGCAAACACAAACAAAATGCCAGTTGCACCAGGCGACAAACTATTAAACTCACTTCAACTGCAAACTCAACTACACTGAAAGTGAAACTATCAAGAACACAACACACAATGAGCATAAATGTCTTAACAGTTAGCAAAGGATATCACCATCATTCAAACACACAACAGCACACAATAATGAATTAACTTCAGTCTGTGCTCCGTTCTTCCTGGATGCAAATCACCTTTAAGCATCTGAGTGACATACTTTGTGCTCCAACACAGCCTTTTATACAAATAATAATAAATAAAAAGGAAAGCAGTAACTATTAAAACGTGTTTACCACGTTGCACACATAGACTTGAATGCAGTATCCGTTTTACTGTGTAAAAGTAAACTCAGAAATATCATTACAGCAATCACTGTGTTGACGCCTGTATTGTTACAAGCTTATCCACGATATACAGCTGTATCAATATTTTGAACACTGCACTGTCAAATATTACCCTTTTTTTATTTTCCTCAAATTCCAAACACAACAATTCCTCCCTGCTGTGAGCAACAGTAGTGTAGGCTTCCATTCCATTGTTTACAACCAATTCAGGTGACAAAAAAGCACACGCAGAGCTTTTAAATGTGTTTACTACACAGACTATTGGGCCTTTAAGGCTATAGTGAAAATTAAATAAAAGAAAGCCAGATAAAATGTTGCTTTAAAAACTTTGGTGGCAGGACACCATTTTGCTGCTCTAATTGTGGCTTAACAGCTTGTGCTTCAATCAATAAAACCATCTGCAAATAAACAAAAACTGGTCAAAAGAAATCAGAGGTTCTAAAACAGATGCTGTACTTTTCCAGATATGGTGCCACTAGAAGCAAAGCCTCAACTGCATTCAACAAATTCTTTGACCAAACATGGGCTAAAGTGAGAGAAAAGTTTAGTGAAAAGTACTAGACGTGCTTGTTCCTGAAAGGAATGAAAGGTATTATTTTTGCTCCCTCCAAACCCATCAAGGTCCTATTCCTGAAAAACTCATGATACCCTTTCATGACTTTGATTTAGAAAGATTAAACACGGGGCACTGAGCACTGCTGAAAAGTGCCAACAGATTGAATAAGCCCAGGCTCTTTACACCACATAGGCACCTGCTTTACTCACTTCCAGTAATTCAGAGCAGCCGGCTGTAGTGAGCTGGTGTTAGGATATCTGAGATGAGAGAAAGCCTTGCAAAAGCTGCAAAAAACAGCACTCACATGCAAGAAATACAGACCATTGGTGAAAAACAACAAACAAATGACTCAAATAGAAGCAGGAAATCTTCTATAAAACTTGAAGAAGAATCAGTAGCCAGTCAGACAAATTTCACTGACCCAAATAACTGCACAACTTAAACTATTTAGTGATGTCTGACTGTTTTTTTTTTTGACTGCCTAAGAGTCCCTGAGTCATTTGGGTCAGACAGAGGACATCACTGATGACACACAGTTTTATCACATGAGGACCCGGCGAGGCATTCCATATTCAGCTTTTCTCCATGCGTATATTTGAACTTGATGCCCCTTTTAAAGAAGCATCTACAGCTGAACACAGTAAGCAATGGATCTATGTAATGGTCCATATGTGGGAAGCCAGACTTTTGCTGAACTGACTGCCACACAGTGTGATTTGTGGAGACCCAGCACATTTCTGTTCAGTAAAGTATTGCTGACCATTTTTCCCGCAAGCGGCATAAGTACAAGAGCAGACAAGAATACGTGGAATGCACACAAACAACAACCACAACAACTAAAGAAACTGCAAAGCCAGTGGTGTGTGTTATCTGGCAAGAAGGGAAAATACCATTTATGGTATGGCAAACATGGGGGGAGGTTGTCTTACTATCCAGTATTAAAAGAATGTTTTCAATGAAAACACAAAGGAACAGCAATTATATTAGTGATACACATTTAATTATATTAGTGATACACTTTGGTCAACATATGATATAAAGCAAAAAAAAAAAAAAAACGTTTCCCCTACAGAAATGAACAAACATAAGTGTTATGATTAAACTATATGACTATTGAGAAATATAACACAAGGATGTATTAAATGTTCCACTTAATTGAATAGAAACCTGTTGCAGGAAACTGTGCTGTTCATAAAGAGAGAAAAATCATACATTTCCCATTGAAAAGTGTCATATTTACCAAATAACATTCAGAACCAGCACCGTAAGTGCTTCTCTTGCTGCTGCAGTCAGGGCACTGCTGCTCTAAACAGGTCAGGGGAGTGCAATCCACTCCAGGTATTCAATCATACTTGCCCAAACATATCAAGAGCAGTGATCACAGCAGTGGGGAGACAGCTATCTCTATACTACATCACAACACCACTAACAAAAACATGGCCCAGCTCACTGCCCTGCACCCAAAAAACTGCCCTACCTGCTTAATTAGCTGCCAGAAAGACAGACAGTGAGAGAAAAAGAGATGAACAAAAGAAAGGTAGACACACACAAAGATAGACAGACAGACAGACAATGGTGCAATAAGGAATAGAGAGGTACTCACTGCATGTCCTGTGTCTCTATAGACTAAAGTGAAGCCCTTATTCAATGGGAGTTTACTGAGGAGGATCCACAGGCAGGCCCTTATGCTGTTAAAATGACTCATACCCCTTCTTCCTCCCGCACTGTGCAGCCACAAGGAGGTAAACATTTCCAAATATGGAGACAAAAATGGGAGAAAGATTGGGGGCAAAAATTGATTCAGCTTGCTTTTGCTGTCTGGAATGCCACTCTTTTCACTGGCCAGAGTCACTTGGAAGCCAAATATGCGGTTATTAGCATTTGCACAGATGCCAGAATCAGAACGATAGAGCTGTGCGGGGTTGTGAGAAAGCCCTGGTCAGGACTGGCTGTCGATGCAGGGATGTCAGAGCCAGATCCCTCAAGACGGTCTCAGAGAACCACCATTAACCACAACATGTAAACGCAGTCACAGATGACCAAATATCTTTGTATCTTTAACATACAGAGAAAAAGGAACTTTATC
>JAILXH010080474.1:15581-37385 GCA_023558415.1 Piaractus mesopotamicus | reverse complement strand
GTTTCAACATTTGATTTGTTGTCTTTGTACTATTTTCAATGAAATATAGGGTTTAAATGATTTGCACATCATTGAAATATTTTTTTTTATTTTGCACAGTGTCCAAACTTTTTTAGAAATGGGGTTGTATTTTTATTTTTAATTTTTACGTATATGTATCTTTTTAATATGATGTATGAATACGTTTTTCCCAACAGTTTAATTTTTTAAAAAATATCTTTTTTATGTTTATGAATACATACATTTTTGTTCATGTAAGTACAAAGTCAAAAGGCTTTTTATGTGTACATTTAAAGTGGATATATGCAAGTATATGCAAATATATTAAATTACAAAAACAGAAGTTTCCCCTCTCTGTATTTAAAGCATTCGTTGGAACTTCTGGTTTTGAATGTTGGCTGCATGCCAGGGTAACAGGTCTTGGCTGAGTTGCTGGACGTCACAAGGTTTGTGTGAAAAATATGACATCTGTGTGATGTTTGAGGAGTAGCTTGGCCTGCTCAGCCAGAGATTCTATTGAAATATTTTCACGTTCATGCCCTTTTTTAGACATTTGAGGTTGTAATTCATTACTTGGGCTTGTTCTTATAAAAACCATTTAAAAAGTTTCTTGATGTGGGTATGGTATTCAGGTGTAATCATATTTCCATTTAAATGTTTTCCTGGGGAACTTTGTAGTATAAACCACTAAACCAACATAATTTTGATGATAAAATCCATGAGCTTTGTTATGAGCAGTTGCAGTGCTGTGTCTTGGTTCATCTATAACCACAAAAGGCTTATAGCCTACATACTACGATATGAGTATGAGTATGCACATGAGTCTATTGTACATTGATTTCGCAATAGAAAAAAAAAAACTCTGATTAAAGTCTTGGCCTTGTGTTAGTGTTTGCTCTGCGGTCTCTGTAGTCACACCCCTTTGTGCAAACCTCTTCTTAGCTTTCCTCCAAGGACAGGTAACATGGCCGGTCTTTACTGTGCTCCATTAATGTGCAGCCATGATGTTTCCTGGAGAACTAGAGAAGAGGGGAATTCCAGAGGTTTTTTTTTTTCTGCATAATTCAGTCGTGAAGGTTTAAAAAATATCATTCAGAGTGGTTTGATATGAAATGATGCACTGTAGAGAAACCCTGTCAGAATTGTTCACGGTGGTTGTGGTATGAACTAGATGTCTGAAGCAGTCTCTAAAACCCATGCCACACAAAGCTATTACATGCTGTAGTTACAAATATGTCGGCTTATCTTTTGTGATAAGCTTTTGAAAGGGATGCATCGATCATACATTTTTAATGGCAGAGTCCATTTCTTTTTCTAACCCGAAGCTCACACTGTGTGGACTAAATGGACAACAAAGACACTAGCACATAGAGCTGGACAATATGACAATATTGTCATTGTGATAAATTACATGACAGTATGCCATAATATGCTTTTCTGCCCACCTCTAGTAGCACATTTTCAGAACCTTCTGTCAACCAGAGTTGCAAGATTAGTAGCATATATATTTGCTCTTTAACAGGCCAAATTGGCATTTCAAATTCTTAAATGGAAAATCAGTAGGCCAATTTAATAATGTGAATTAAATAAGATACTATATTGAAAGTAAGAGGCAACAGTGAGTCAGGCATAATTATGCTAAAACAGTTTGGTACAGGTGTAGCAGCAGCATTGACCGATTGAATAGCCCGATTGATGACTGTGTATTTGGAGCAAAAATCTGCTAGTTTCAATCTTTGCCGATTCCTATCTCTGCCGATTTCAATCATGCAACCTAACATGACACATAACACATGTAGCTTCACTTATAGTTTTGGATAGCAAATAAAATAGGTACACTTGCGTTGTAGACATAGCAACCCCTGGTTTCTTTCACCACCTTTGTAAATATTGTAAGAAATGTGACTCTGCAAGTTTATCTACATGCAGCGTTTATCCTCTCATTACTTATCTTAATGATTGAATTATGCAGAAGTTTAGAAAAATGTTTTTTAATTCCCTTTTAATTTCTTTATTGGAGTTTATCTGTAATGAGCAGAATAGTGTGTTTTGACGTGTGTCTCACCCTTTGCTCTGTGTTTTTCTGACACTCACTGTGACGTCCAGTCGCCTGCAGATGAACCCGTTGTTCTAAATGATGAAGTTATCTTCCCTCTTACTGTGTCATTGGATAAACTCCCTGTCAGCACGCTCAAAGTGAAGGTAAGTAATTATACCATTAGCATGTATAAGAGGTAGTAGTATGTGATGGTGGCTCTATCTTGGAGTTCATCATTTTGTACCCTGTGCTCAGACATGTCAGTTAGAAGTCCCAAGACATCATTTAAAAGTGGGCTAGGTGCTATAATGTGTGTGTGTGTGTGTGTGTGCACTATATCATAAAAAAAATATAATAAAAAATATTGTCCATGTGCTTAGAGTGGGCTTGCATTCCATTAACCTCTTAACAAGCCATAGGCCTGCCGATGGGCACAAAAGTTTTATTACACGCCAACCTAAGAAAAGCTCCATTAGTTTGCAGTCCCTGTAGTTACTGACTTATAAGCCTTTGTATGAAATAAACCTGGATTGTTAAGGGGTGAATATGTGCCTATATTTGCGTTTGCATATATGGATTTTAAAGGAAGATGTCTATAAATTGGAATAGGTAGACACTCAAATAGGCTCCTTGGTCCTTGAAAAGGTTTTGTGGTTTTTGTGATGTAACCATTTAAACATAGAAAACTAGTGTTAGTGTATGTTTAGTGTATTATTAGGACATTTCCAATAACCACAGTCATAATGGGTATCAGAGCTCAAAACACAGACAGGCAGGGTTATTATAGACAAATCCCTAATCATAAAGTGAAAGAGAAGTAATGGCAAAAACTGGAACAGAGAGTTCCAGCTAAGAATAGCAGAATTGCACTCAAGCAAAACACTCAAACAAGACAAAACCTTGGTACATTGGTTAAAAACTGCAAATACAAAGATACAGATGATGTAACAAGACACGGCTGCATTTGATGTTGGAAGGGGGCCAGAGTGGAGTTGTAGAACTCGGAGCAGAAGGACACCAGACTGGAGAAGGCATCATGGCTAAAGATGCTGTTGAAATGAGAACAGGGAAATGCTAATACTACTTAACAAAATAAGCACTTTTAAGTAGTACTGCAGCAGTGTCTTTCATCATAACCAAAATATTTCTGGTTCACATTTTACCATGTGCCACAAAAATGTATGAATATTTGCAAATTGTGACATACATCACGGGATCGTGAGATCGACCACAGGCTGGGACAGGCGGCAGCATCCTGACCCTCACCTATGGTCATGAGCTATGGGTAATGACCGAAAGAATGAGATCGTGAATGCAAGCGGCGGTAATGAGCTTTCTTCCCAGGGTGGCGGGCTACACTCTATTTGATAGGGTGAGTAGCTCGGCCATCCGGGAGGAGCTCAGAGTAGAGCCGCTACTCCTCCGCATTGAGAGGAGCTAGCTGAGTTGGTTTGGGCATCTGATCCGGATGCCCCCTGGACGCCTCCCAGTGGGGGTGTACCAGGCACGGCCTACCGGGACAAGACCGCGTGGTCGTCCTAGGACGCGCTGGAGGGATTATATCTCCAGGTTTGCCCGGGAGCGGCTTGGGGTCCCCGGGAATGAGCTGGAGGAACAGGGTCGTCTGGGATTCTCTCTGCTCTCCCAACTGCTACCGCGACCCTAGCTGGACTAAGTGGTTAACAATGATGATGATGATGACTTACATCAGGAAGTTAGATATGAAAACATGAAATTATACACTTTTTTGTCAGAAATCTTAGAATCTTTCTAAGTAAAACCAGTGCTGTTGTTTATTTAGACTGATGAAATGGCTCTTTTTACAGCATATTGATTCTTCTCTGAAGCTTTTTTGTCCATACTGCTGGTAGGAGTGGTGTTTGTGAGTTTATATTTTGACTGGGTTTTGTGCAGATTATCGTGACTGTGTGGAAGCGGGAAGAGGAGAAGGCTGAGATACAGGAGCATGGCTACCTCAGCATTCTTCAGCAGAAGAGCCCCTGCCAAACCTTCCGCCAAGACCTCAACACCTTCAAAGCCCAGGGTGAGCACTCAGTAAAACAGAACAGCATAGCATTATCTTTAATAGTTTGTAAAACGCCCACAGTTGCCACATCAGTGTAATCATTTAAAAACTCTGTTCTGTTTTTCTGTTCTCCTTGTATTTTCATTCTTTGATTAAACCTGCAAGAACCTGCCATCCGTTAACATTGTACTCGGCAAAAGACATTCTTATGTGTACTCAGTTGGCTCAAAGACTGATTGGCATTTTGCAATGTACTGTTAAAAATATATCGACTTGTGACTCTCGGTGGGGCGGAAGTAATCACCTTTCTATTTCTCTTCTGTCTCTGCTCTCAGTCAGCACCACCCTGAATGTCCTTCCTCCGCCCACAGTGAAGTGCCAGCAGATGACTGTGTCTGGAAGACACCTCACTGTCCTTAAAGGTGCTTTTAGAAAGATTCTGTACTCCTCAGTGTATTTTAACTAGGAATATCCCATTCAGGTCTTCTTGGCTTTGCAAATTATTTGATATTGAATGCAGATACCAAGTCCATCCGGTATTTATGTGTTTGTGGATAATGCAGCTGCATACTGTACACTTACATACATGTAAGCACACTGGAATCAGATATAGATGTTTAGGTTAGATATGCTAGGCTTGCAGTTACTTTAAAATACTCCATTTTACCTTTTCAGGTGACCATTTTGTAGTGTCTTAAATAAATGTCAGTTTTGTATTTCTGGGTTGCTGCAGTTGCTCTAACACGCTGTTATCCTTACCACTAAATGTGTAGTAGCTGCAAACTCAAATATTACAGGCTGCTAGTTTAACCATGTTTTAATTAAAGGCTAGCTTAAATGCATTTGGAACATTGCAGACATTACAAGTGGTTGCTTCTTTCATTTTCCACTTTAAAATTGTTTCACACTGTAGACATTTAAGCTCCTTGTAAACTTTGTGAAAATAGAACACGGTGAGGTAAAATAGCCTTAAATCATTTGAATTTTCAGGTTGCACTATTAAAATATGGGTTTGTTCCAAAACACATTATTTACCGCTTTCAAGAATTTTCTTTTTGTTTCATGATATACAGCCCTGGCACTGGGCTTTGCACATACAAGAAATATCAATTTAGTTATAAATATAATTATGATTATATATAAAGGGGAAGTGCATCAGTTATTCTAAATCTTTGCATAACTCAATCATTAAGATGTAAACAAAGTTATTCAGAGTGGTATAATGTGAAATGTTGCATTCTAGTGAAACCTACTAAGTTGAGAATTGTTCATAATGGTGGTGATAGGAACCAGACATTTAAAGAGTTTAATGTCTCTAAACATTTCCTCACAGAACTTTTTTACACAGTTAAAGATTTATTTTAGTATTTTACCATCTATCTACCTGTGTTTTACCATTATCAGTGTTATATATGTAAAAACTCAGAAGACACATGAAGTGACAAATGGATACATTTGCACTCACACTCTGAGGTTCCTATCGCCACCACCGTAAAGAAACCTGACTCAAGAAATTCCTCTACAATAATGTATTTCACATCAAACCACTTTGTATGACTTTGTTTACATCTCAGCAATTGTATTATGCATTAATTAAAAAAAAAAGCTGTAGAATTTCCTCTTGACGACTACTATTCCTCTACTGTTGTCTGTTTAATTTATTTGTAGTAACTTTAGAGCATTCATGTGCTGGGTGGGCTATTGTAGACTATATATATTTTCAACATTTTCTGCATAGTTAAATGTTTGAGATGTAAATAGTCATTCAGAGTGGTTTGATGTGAAATGCTCTGCTTTAGAGAAACAGAAATAAAAACATGTTGTTTGTTAAACATCAGCTGTTCTTTTCAAAACTCATTATATCTAACATTGTTACAAACGGATTTACAATGTTTTGGAACAAAACACTTCAGTTAGTGTACAATTATAATATTATGTAAATATATAATTATTGTAATTATATATTATATAGTATAATTATATAATTATAGTAATATAATGTTAACAACTGCTATTACATTGTAATTGTACATTATAACATTATAATTATAATGTTGTTATTCTTGTGTCAGCTTGTCAGAACAGGTTTTGTTTTAAGCAACATGTGAAAAATTAGACATGCTGCATGATGCAAAGTTTTTCTCTGCATATTTGATTTGGCCATATTCATAATTTTTAGAATAAAAAACGAATGTAAAACATTTTAATGTATAGGGCTACTGTGACATAATCTACGCTTAGCTTGTCTGTTTCTAATGCTTAAAATCTAAAATCTAAATTCAAAGAGAAAGAAAAATAAAACAAAGAAAGGAGATACCTTAATTTTATCATTGAAATATTCCTCCCCAGGCCTAAAAAACATTAAATGAGGCTGTGGTTATGTTGGAATATTCTGAAAAGAAGCTCTGCTGAAAGCAAGCAGTGCGTAATTGAACTCCACTGGTGAGTGCATGTCATTAAACAGGCCCTCTGAGAGTATCTGATTTAAGGGTGGAGAGAAGAACATACTCCTGTATTATTATAGAATGATTCCTTCCTAGGCCCACTCCACCCAGTCTCCTGGGGAGCGTGAAGAGTGAAATGTTTTTAATTTTAGAGGTTTTACATGACACTCCACAAAGATTTAATGAATTATGTTTGGACAGAACAGTTGAAGTTGGTCAGGCTAAAATTATTTGAACATGTTTATATTGTGGTGCAATTTTAGATTTAGCAGTTTGTCCACAAAGGCATATCCTCAGTTGGAGGACATTGTTATGCTGCAGCACTGAAGCTCCTTTGTGTAAGCTTCCTGTTTGCTTTTCGCAGTGTTAAACGGGAGCTCTCAGGAGGACGTGTGTGTGCACGATGTCAGAATCCTGCCCAACTTCAATGCCTCGTATTTACCCATGATGCCTGATGGCTCCGTGCTGCTGGTCGACAATGTGTGGTATGGTCTTACACACTTTTTTTCGCTGTAAAATGAACTGTGCTTGTTTAATTACTGAGCAGCTCTTTAAACATAGTTTCGACAGGTGCGTAGGCCCAAAATAAAGACCACTGAAGAAGTACATGTCACCCACATGCTGGGGAAAAAATATCGTCACTGTCAGATCAAAACCTTGTCAATTTTTTCTCTTTGAAAACCTCAGCTGCCTTTTAGAATATGTGAAACTTAGAAGTGGTCCGCAATTGCTTTAAATACAGCACTGTAGCATTATCCTACATTAAAAACTAAGACTGTTTTTACATTCTCCTAAAAAAAAAAGTTACCATTTTAAAACTGAATGCCTTTGCTCTAACTGCAATGATACATTTAAGGCTACAAGGTTTACAAAACAGAATGACCTAAATAGAAATGTAAAAAACACTAAAGAAAAATTGAGTGGCGCAAGCATCTAAGCATTGGCCCTGTTGTTAGGAGATCACAAGTTTGATCCTTAATGATACCACAGCTCCCTGGGGCCGAAAGTCCAAGAGACCTTAATTAGCATTGCTATCTCTGGATGGGTAGGATCTCCCCTTGTCACTCGGCATGCTGCTAACCAGCGTCAAGTGTCTGTTAGCCAATGCATTATAATTGGGAGTAAACATTCTTTTCCAGGCGTGTTGAGCTGTCCAGTGATGTAGCATTAGTGCCAGTTCAAAAAGATGCAGTAGCTGGCTTTTTCCTAGCTTGGTAGCATCATGTGACAAAAGGAGACCTAACTGGGTGGAAATTGATACAACTATATTGGAGGGAAAACTGGGTAAAAATCCAATAAAAGAAAAGTATGCAATGAATAAAGCCCATCTCCAATGAAAATTTCTTCTGTAATGCGTCTTTTTTTTAATATTTTATGTGACCCTACATTAGTTCACAGTATTAAATACCTGTATGTAACTGTCTTGGTTGGTGTGGAGTGTTCATTCTCACTGTCTTCGTCTTTATTCAGCCATCAATCAGGCGAAGTGGGCATGGCGTCTTTCTACAGGATGGACAGCGAGTCTAGTCACCTACCCAGTACGCTCAGTGCCCTGGAGGAACAGAACTTCCTGTTTCAGCTGCAGCTTAGCGACCAGGCACAAGATGATTCAAACGAGGTCTGAATGAATAATGAATGCAGATGATTCTGAAATCATTTTACTTATTTATGAGTTCTGTTTTTTTATAATTAATTCGTAATTTATTATAATTCAATTTAATGTTATATTTTGTGTAGAACAACAGAAAAGCTTATTTGCCTACTATATGAAGCCTTATACAACACTAAGTACAACACACTGGCTTACTGCAAATCAGATACTGCAAATAGATACATAGTATTCAATTCAGTTGGTGACAGATCATTCTCTTATATAGCCCCTAAATTTTGGAATAAGATGCTAAAGAGTGTTGCAGCATTTGTTCATGGTAGCACATGTTTAGTATATTAGTTATTAATCTTCTTTTACTTTTTATCTAGATTTTGTAATTGTGCCATAGTTTCAATAATTCATTACTGCCTAGTGTAATGTTTTAGCTGTCTAATGTTTTGCTTATCCCTCTTTATAAACAACTTTGTAATTTCGTAGTTAAATTTGAAAGTGGTATGTAAGTAAATATTACTATTATTATTATTATTATTATTATTATTAACAACTGTGTTCAACCCATAAAATAACGTGCTTAAGCTATGAGAATTTTCATTTACATTTTGTAGGGTCTTGAGGTGCCACTGGTTGCAGTCCTCCAATGGTCCACTACCAAGCTACCTTTCACCAACTCCATCTACACCCACTACAGTCTGCCCAGTATCAGACTGGATCGGCCACGCTTCGTTATGACTGCCAGCTGCCCCAGTGCTGTCAGAGCCCAGGAGCACTTCAGAGTCCGCTACACACTCCTCAACAACCTGCAGGACTTCCTGGCCGTACGCCTCGTCTGGACACCAGAGGGTGAGAAGGAAGGCAGTGAAGGGATGGAGGGTGTGGGGATGGATGGATGATTGATGGATTAATGATAGAAATAGCTGGATAAGTGGACAAATGGCTAATGGTCAGCCAGATGGCACCCTCCAGATGGATTGGTAGATGGTAGGGGTGTAACAATGCACTCATGATACTGCGTTCACAAATTTGAATGAAAAAAAAAGATGACTGTAGTCATCTTCATATATGACAACCATTTTGAATAATGTACAGTCCATTTCTGTGAATGATGTAGATTTGTTTTTAGAATTGGGAAGGTGGTTGGCGGTTTACTATCAGCGGATAGTTCTGAGAGAGAACCCCACCTTCAGACACAACACAACAGCAATTCGCGGTCATTATTCAGCCAACTCACAGATATAGCATTTAATTTTTATGAGCCATGAGAACTGAGATGTTACTGAAACGTATAAAGAGAGACATGTTTTGTGAGCGAAGCTGATTTCATTTTCACATGTTCAGATTTCTTTTTTCAGTAGCTTTTTAAACAGTGGCTGACAAAAAGTAAATACATGTAAATTATCTTTGTCAAGTACGTTATCATTGTTCATTTAGTTTTCATGTGAAATGGTCTTTGATTTCTGTGGCTGTAAGAGCTAAACAACTGTCTGCAAATGACATCACAAGTGGCAATCATTGGGGTCCAAGCACTGTGCCCAATTGTGGAGCTAGCAGAACATAAATGATGAGCAAGGTTTACAGAATTGCCTATATTTGTAATAGATGTGTCATCTCATTAGGAAATGTCTGGCAGATTTTGTGCGCATGTGCCCTTTAACCTTGGTATAGTAAGCCACAGAACAGACACAGACTTAACAATTAAGCCAGAAGTACAAATTGGACATGACTTGTAGTTGCATAGTTATTGAAGTCAATGAGCTAATTACACACATAATGGGAGACAGGAGGAGTGCAGCAGTGAGTTGTTGGTTGATGCTGATTGCTTGCAAACTTTGATGTTCAAATTATGATCTTGCATTAGTTGGCATAATTAATAGCATGTCTATTTTCCACGATGCATTGTCACAGTTTTGCATTTAGATATCATTATGCCACAATGCCTTATATAATGCATGGATAATAAATGGTGGGTCACAGGGTAAAAAAGTTGACTAGATGAGATTGAGGAAAGACAAAAACTTGAATATGAAGAGGAAAGGAATAAAAATAAAAGCATGAATAAAGTATTAAGCATATAAAAAGTGATGGACATATATACTTGAAACAGAAGAGATGAAGACAGAGGATGTAGAGAGAGGCGTTAAATCAGATCAGGAAGAGAGTGGTGGATGGCGAGAAACTGTGAGCCAGAAGATGAAATGATAAAGAAAGGCTAGCTTTAAACGTGCTAACCGAAATGGAAGGAAGTTGTTAACCTTAGACTGTTCAGTTACTACTATAAATTACTATCAAATTAAAGTATTAAAATAATAGTAAGATATGTACATTCAAAACGCAGTCCATGCTGAAACACTCACTTATGATGACAGGATGAAGTTTTTTTTTTATACAGAGACATATATGGGCCATATAGACTGGGGAATGAATGGCACATTTGGATTCTTTAACAATATTTAGACTGTTACAAACTCTTTTATTTCAAAATAGTGAGGAATATCTGTCGTGATAAGAGCCCTTAAGAACAGATTAGACAACCTTATCTGTAATTGAGAAAGAGAGATGAAAATGTAGTATTCACAGAAACTGCGGTACACAGTGGACATTGTTTGAGAGAGTGATTGTGTCCAGATGGCTCTGGGTGCGACTGTATCAGTAATAATCAAGTGTGTGTGTGTTAAGGACTGCCCGATGAGCTGATGTCAGACTTATTGGACTCCGGGTTTTGGCTGTGCTTATAAACTGTATGTAATACAAACCCTGCAGGTGGAGGGGGGAAATGAAATCTGACTTCAGCTTGAAAATGGACATTAAGTCATTGTAACACATTTTCTGCATAGTTTGGGCTTGGAGATTCCTCAACAACTCTGTCATTCTGTCATTTTTCCAGCCTTGTCCTCATTTTTTCTATTTGTTTTGCAGTTTACTGTCTCATCCCTCTCTTCTTCCCATCCTTAGGCCGTGGTCAGAAGGAGGACCCTACAGTAAACGCTGTAGTTTGTCATTCTCCTCTAAGTAACCTTGGTTACTGTCGCAAAGGCAGCACTCTCTCCGTCTCTGTGGCTTTCCAGATTCTCAAGGCGGGCCTGTTTGAGGTAAGGAGTCTGTAAGCAAATCAATCAAAGCTTTGGATTACAAATTGGGTGTACTGCTGATTTGTTTTAAAGTGGATCAAACTGCTGATAGTACAGTAAAAGCCAAATAAGGCCCTACAAATATGAAAATCCCTCGGTCCTTTTAAGAAAGATAACAATAAAGTAACAATAATAAATAAATAATATAGAAATAAGGTGTTAGAAAATCATAATTTGTCTGCACTAATTCACATTTAGCTATACCTCCTAAACTCTAAGCATATTATTCACTTATTAATATTAAAAGATCCATATCATACATTTTTCTTGTTTGTTTTAGGTCCACTTGTAACTTTTGTGTAGTTTTATGTACCAAAAATGTTAATCTTTTTTTTTTACATGACCATTTGTCAACCTCCCTTTATTCTGTAGAATTAAAAAGGCTGTTTTTGTTACTGTGCCTTTAAGACTGATACGTGTGAATAATACCTGATCTGATTGGCTGCCCTGCTGTGTGCCTCATTCAGAAAACAGTACAAGATGAAACACTTCTTATAACTTTAACTTCAATTGTCCAAGTTCATATAGGTGGATATAATAGGTCAGCATATATAATTGCATAGTTTTTTTGTGACATCACAAAAACAAGTTCAAAAAGGCTATTTTTGCTTTCCAGATAGGGTGGGGGGATGCCCCCCTTAAGAACAAAAATCTAAACCACATCTGTGTGTGAGTTTAACGTACAGAATGACAGAGCATAAACCTACACTCAGTTGGGTGAAATGAACTGGAATAGAAGACAATTTTGTTTTTATTGCAAAAAAGAAAATCTTTTTAAAAAGCATCTTGCGTTACCTGAAGTAAATAAAATGCTAACCATTTATACTTTAAAATTGCAGTAAGCAATTCTAGAGAATGATTGTTGATATTTGAACTCAGCAACAAAGCAGATACACCCCTCCTTTCATCATCTACATCATTTAGTGCAGGAGCTGCCATTTACATTGTGTGAAAATTTAATTGAAAATTGTTCTGTAATGCAGTTGCATAACTTCAGCTGACTATTGTAATGTGAGCTGACTAACGTTGCTGTAAGTGACATAGGTCGCTCATCATATCACTATATTATTAAAATGATTAGGCCTAGGGTTCCCTTGATAAAGATGCGTGAAATACTGTATGATATAGCCTACAGCACCAGTCCAGCCCTGAAGAGCATTGATGTGATGTAAGATGGCGTTTGGCCACTGAGCACTCTGTACAGTGTTTCCTGCCGCACTGCCAGAGAGGTCCAACCTACTTTTTGATACAGTGTGCAGTGATGAGTATTGTAGGAGTCTCCAGTAAAAAAATCTCGGAGCATGATCCTGTTTGTGAGAAAAATGTGAAAAAAAAGATCGTTGTTTGTGTAAAACAGAACCCTTATATCATCCTACCTCCAGTATCCAACAATGCCTCTCTCTTTTAGCTAAGTCAGCACATGAAGCTGAAGCTCCAGTTCACAGCGTCTGTGTCCAACCCTCCCCCTGAAGCCCGGCCTCTGTCCCGCAAGAACAGTCCGTCCAGTCCTGCCGTCAGAGACATACTGGATCGACACCAGGCCAGTCTGAGCCTGGGCCGCTCACAGTCCTTCTCTCATCAGCAGCCCTCCAAATCCCACCTCACCAGGTATGGAGCAAAGGCTACACAAGCACACACATAAACATAGAACACATGAGGAAAATATGAGGCAGTTCCCACTGCTAGACACTAGAGAAGTCCCTGTTAATGTGCTGCGTTGACACCACTTTAATTATGACTCCTAAACAGCAGATGTACGAATGCACACACGTAAGCCATGTTCATACTGGATCAGTTTTACTTGGAAAAGAACTGTAATTTAAGTGATCACTAACGAGATTTTAGTCCAGTAGGAGTCTGTAATGTCTATATCTTCTAATAAGTCTTTAGTGATCTTTTGTGAATTACCTTTTGTGATTGGCTGAACCCAGAGCTCCTTCAGTAATAGTAATCCTGTGTGAATCTCATGCTAATGTAATATATATGATAAACATACACTGTGCTTGTTATTGAGCGTAGCCTGTCGTGTATTGCTGACATGTACACCCAGACTATGATGTTGCAGTCCGGTCTATCTGTGGTCGTTTGGGGTAATTACACAGATAATTAATCCTATATGAATAGCCAAGTCAAATCCCTTACAATTTACACTGCACATCTGCTCTGGTACTCTAATAGCGCTTTAGTTTTCCTTCTTAACATCTTATGTATATGAATGCAGACCTCTAGTTCCCAGTCTTGGTCCTGGCCCTATCCTGCACATAGTGTTTTCCCTGCTCTGACATACTAACATATACATCCAACTATTAAGCCCTCAGGAAGGGCTTTTTAATCCTTTGAAGACGCCACTACTGCCAGCAATAACAAAAGCATGGTGTAATTCTCATCCGTAACTCATTGAAATAAGTGAAGTTCTTTGCAGATTCAAACGTAACATAATCAGTACCACATTTCTGTTCGAAAGGGTAACGCTTCCTTTTACAGTCCCTTAATTTCTATATAATAACTAGGTAAGTGAGACTCCAGAGGGGGTATTTACTTTGGTTAACATGATGGTCAGTACCAAGGCAGTATATCTAAATTGCACTGAAATGGCCAGCAGGTCCTAGATATTAACTCGGTAAGTATGTGGTACCGTCTTCACAGTACTGTGTAATTATTTTGGGATATAAATAGGTAGTTAAAAGGCTATATAAAGATTCTTCATGAATGAAAAAAATACAAAGAGTCTTACAGACTATGGACCCCTATTGTTACCTTTGTTCAAAACTGAGTCAGGGCTTTAAAAGAAAGCAATGATTGTAACTATGGTTTTACTGGATCCTTATATCTTTGTACTTTGTGCCGTCATTTTACACGGTATTACTAAGCCGGTACTTAAAGGTGGTTCTGATTTACTTTTCTGGATAAATGTGTGAAAATACATTGAAATTTAGTGTGAATATGTTTGTACTTACCACCTTGTTACTTCAAATATGTAATGAAATATTTTACTGCCCTTTATCAGCTTAATAGCTAAAACCTGTTGACCATTTCAGTGTAATTTAAACTATCTCTGTATGGACCTGTATGAACATTTATTAAAAAATAATTAAATAACTGAGTTTGTTCTTCACATGTATCCGATTAAAGACTAACAGTGTTAGCTTTGTAAGTAGGAGGCGTTTTATTCTGATTAGAATTTGATAAAACCTGTTGTGATTCGTGAAGCATGCGTTATATTTTTGCCACATTTTTGTCGTTTCTTGACATTGAAACAAATGGAAAGAAGTCGGAAGTACAGACCTGAAACTGTCTATAAAGCATGTTAATCATTTCCATATGTAATTAATTCCAAAGATTTTTAAAATATTCTACATAATGGCAAACAGAGTCATTCAGAATGAGTTTTATTGTGAACTGTTGCATTGCAGAAAGACATTGTAGACATTGTAGGTATTCAAGTGTATTGAAGTAGAACACACCTGAGTGCCTACAAGTGCATTCTGTGTTTTTATATGCAATGTTGGTAATGGCAAACTAGTGGTAAATCCAGAATAATGTTATATTCAAGTATTATTTTTCCTTGCATGTACCTTTCTGCAGTGCATGTATTAAAGTGTGTTTTATGCCCAAATCAAAACAATTTAAGATCATTTGTTTCAGGCATCAGGGAGTTTGTGTAACCATTTTAGTAATAACTTTCTAGAGGCGTTAAACTCCTCAGATATCTGCTTCCTGTCAGCACCACTGTGAGTTGGCTAGTTTCTTAACGATGAATTTCACATCAGACCACTCTGAATGATGTTGCTTACGTGGCAGAATAAAAGTAAAAACTCTCAACTTCTCAGGATCAACACCCCATTAAGCAGGGCAGTGGTACCTGGCCAGGACCAGGGAGTGGGAACCACTGCTGTAGAGCTTTTAGTCTTGCACCTCACCCTCCTCACTCCCCCCTCCACAGGACAGGCAGTGTTATGGAGCGGAGAGCGATAACTCCCCCAGTTGGCTCTCCGGTGGGTCGACCACTCTACCTCCCCCCAGACCGGAACATTCTATCGCTCGACAAGATTGCCAAGCGCGAGTGCAAGGTGCTGGTACTGGAGTCACACAACTAAACATAAAAACACATCCACACACACAAACACACACACACACAGCAAATAAGAGTATAGAGTAGGAAGTGACACACTGGAATCTTAAATTATTTTGAAATCGTAGTTGTAGTAAATTCCTGACAAAACTTGAATTGTCATGGAAAGTGTAAAATGAAAAAAAAAAAAAAAAAGTGTCTCAAGCTCCACGTGACAGAGACGTGGTCTTTTAGTTTCAGTTGTTTAAGGATGCTTTTTCATTTTGTTTCTTTTTCAAATGAATTGTTTACATGCTGTGAATTAGGGTCCAGCGTCTCATTTCAGATTAGCGCAAAATACAAGTAGCTGTTCTGTTTTCACAGATTTCTGACAGACATACAAAGTGAGAAAACACACGCCACGTACAGTTGATGCAAAAGTTTGGGAGCCCTAGTCAAAGATGTTTTGTTGATTTTCTACATGAAAATAAGTTAACACATCCTCCACAGAGAACAAACTTCTGCACATTTCAATGTTCAATTACTGTTTACTTGCTAAATTTAACATATTGGGTGTTTAAACTTTTGCATACGCCTGTACACACAGACATGCATATGTGCTGTAATCCAGTTGGAAGTAATTCAGTCAGTGGGTGTATGATTTGGGTTTAAAATGTTGTTTGTTAAGCTACTTTAGCAAGCACCTCACTGTGTGTGCAAAGATAGATGTTTGAGGAAGCACATGGGGTCATGAGGGATTAACGAGTTTTCCTGCCTGAAAGTATGTTTATGACGATTGTGTGAGTCAGTGTTCACTGACTGTTCTGTATTACAGTGTGCTGTTCTGCTGACTTCCTACAGTGGATAATTGCATTATCAATGTAATGGTGTCAGAATGTATTTATTTCATTTTTTTAGGCTTATAATTTGCAATCATTTGTTTGCTCCAAACCATAGTATAAACTTTGATATTTCCTTTTCATTTTTCTCCATACATTCCCATTTGTCCCTAACATAAGCTGCTGGTGCAAAACACCAGTGTTACTGTTGTTCCCCATAAATGCTAGTGAATCTGTGCAGCACTTGTTCCTCAACTTTAAAGTGATGGCTGCTGTTTGCAACCATTACACTTGTAAAAAGTCACCCTTAAAGGCCAAAATTTCAATTTAATGTAATGCTGTGTTTGCGTGAAAACTGGAGTCTCTGTATCCAGCGTACTTTTGAAGTGCAACCCATCGTGTGACCTATTATATAACAGTGTCATTCTCTAATACGTGGTTAAATTCTTTGGGATGTTTCAGTGATTCTGCATTTATCACATTATCATTCCACTTTTTTGTTCCAGCTTGTACTGTCTCATTTGTACACAGCACTTGGCATTGACACACAGTAGTCGACGCCTCCAAGCGAACTGATTGAGTCACTTGACGTTCCTCCTGGTAGGCGTTGTGTGTGCCATTTTGATTCATGCTCTCTCTGCTTTTTTATGCTTTGTGTCATAACTCAGTCTGTGCACATGTTGCACTTCCAAAATGGATGACTGGGATTTAGTTGCCATCACTGTACTGTGACTGCACATTATGTATTTAATCTTGGGTGGGAGTTGCCAGTCTACCCAAAATCCTTACCTTAAGTAAGGGAAAACTGACCTCATGCTGGCATTAAAGGGCAGCTTCCACTAGCAGCTTGTCCCCTTGCCCCACAATGATGATCTTGGGTCAGGTTACCATTTACTAATATCGTTCTACCATTCCATACTGGAGCAGTGGCTACCAGCGCATTATTGACTTGTGCGCATTGACTTTCTATCAGCCTTTCAGGGGCACATGCTGACACTCCTCTTAGCTGCTCTGATAATCAAGTAACAGTCATAAAGCCTCACATCAGGCTTTGCATTGCAATCATTTCATGATTGATTTACAGTGCCCTTTGAATGTTCACTGACGTGTGCGCATGAACGATTTATGCATGTCTGTTCATGCCGGGCCAGTTATGTCATTTTGAGCGTGGTATTTTCATGCAGTGAAGCTACCTGTTTGGAACCTCTTTTGCAATTCTCTGCTGGCAGATATGTATGAATCTGACCAATTTGACTGATACCGTACAATCTGACAATGGAAAATGTGATTACAATGCCGCGTCTTTAGTACAGTAAAGGATGCAATAGGAATATTACGTTCTTATTATTTGTCAGCACTGTGACATTTTACATTTGTTAAATTTCAAATTCTTACTCCATATGTTTTACTTATTTTGTCACTGAATGCAGCTTGCTTTGTGAGAAATCTTTGGAGTTGTTTTTATTTGTGCATCTGTTTGCTGTTTGGGGTAGAAACGCTATTTGTTTTTGATGTATTTGCTTTACTGTTAGAAAAAAAAAAAACAGATTAACAAACAGATTGTTAGTGCAGCTGTTTCAAACTTTGGATCAGTGTACTTGAACATAGTAGTACTTCATAAACATGCTCTCTGCGCAAGCTTGATATTTTCTTTTTTTTATTTTGTGTTTTATTTTTGTCATCAAATTAATACATTTTATAATGTTATTGAACCATTTTTGTTTTTTATTTCATCCAAGCACTTTATTTCAATTGTTTAACTTATTGTTTATGGGAAAGGAAAATGGAATGTCAAAAATGATTTGACTGCTGATCTCGTATGTTAGAAACTTTATTTGCTTTGACTAAAATCCTGTTATTTAAAGTGTTGAAATCACAAAAAAGTGTTAAGTTTGTGAAAGTGTGTGGTATTCATCACCTCCTGGGTCATTGCACTTGAAAGAACTGAATAAATGGAGATGGGCAAAATTTGTTATTGTTCTTGGGAAAATTTCCTTTAAAATATCATCACAGATTACCACAGTAAAAATGTACCATAATTATTTCATTCATGTAAAGTATATACAGACAAAGTAACTTACGGCAACAATTACAGTAAAGTTTACAAATAAGTTAAAACTGATTACAAAACAATGTGCACAAATTGAATAGTTGCACTTGTTCAAGGGTTTTTTTAAAAGCATTACATTCAAAACTCAATAAATAAAATATGAAATCATTTCCAAATCAGAGCAGCTTGCTGCTTCAGAACTTTGATGCTTGTAAAACTGTGCTGTCTACACTCTTCTTGCGTTCATCCAGACTTTCATAGGGGTGATCTGTTGAGAACAATTAAACCCATTAATGAAATGATGTTTGATGATATTTTCCAGTATAAACAAATCAAATAAATGAACTTCAGTAAGAAAAAGTAACACCTACCTGTCTTTTTCAGCTGCAGACTGTGGCTGCTAGTAGTATCATAACTGTTTTTCCTCTGCCTATGGAGAGAAATTACCATTCATAATTACACTCAGGCTTTACACGCCGTGCAGTTTGTAGATCATTGGACGGTGACAGTTTTGATTGATTTGGCTGTGTACTGTAGCAGAGTGGATTTAAAATGAGACTATGACTTTTGAGGTTGAACTGAAAAACTCCAGCTTTAATATGAGGGTATTTATATGTCGGGTGAACAATGCTGAAATCACAGCATACACAAAATAGTCAAAATTTTCTACTAAAGGTAACTGAACATAATCTTAAATCTAATTGTCATGTTCAGTACTTTGTTGCAAATCCAGATGTCTGTGAGCCATTTACATCAACACATCTTTGCTGACTTCCCTCGTGAAGCGCTGCTTAGTCAATAATGTGCATTTCAGTAAGTGTACTGTATGCACATTGGGGTTCTGATAATTGCACTTTTTATATTACACTATTTCACCATAAAAAAAAAAACTCTACAGTTGCTTTATCAGTTTGTTTTGGGGCATTGTATTGCAATATCCATTGGAATATTCAATAATATTGCAATATTCATTGATTTTTGACACAATTGGTTGGTTCTAAATAGTTTACACTGCAGAATTCACCCTGCTTCTACCATCTGCGGTCAAATCAAGACAAATGAGTCAGTTCCATTTGCAGCCACATATCCCCATGCTACCATATTTCACAGATTTGTTTTGATCATGAACAGTTCACTCATGATCTCAACAAGTTATTCTTCTCCTATTCATGTACAATTATATGTAATATTCTATGGCAGTTTCTGACATCGTTACAATATTACGTCTCTATTACAGAAACAGATTTTATAATGTTGACTGTTAGTGTCAAATCTGCACAATATGTATAAACACTTTCCTTAAACTATTTTGGACATACCTGACTGATTTTTTGCAGAGGCACACGATCAGAGTGACAATAATGATGATGGCAAGTGGTACCAAGACTCCAATCAGAATAATGGTTGTCTTATCTGTTAAAACAGTAGCAGCAGCATGAACATTAGTCCTATAAAGCATTATGTTTTTGTAAGAGCTGTTAAAAGCATACAGGGTCAATATTTGCGTTGAGAGGCTAAACCATTTAACACAGGGTGATGAAATAAAAATGAAAATTACCTAGACCTCCTACAGATTCCACCTTCTCTATCTCACAATTGGTCCCCTCAAAGCCCTCTGGACATACGCAGGAGTAAGCAGTATCTGAAGTTTTAACACACGTACCACCGTTCTCACATGGAGAGCTCAGACATGGGCTCACTGAGAAAAAGAGAGAGAGAGGATTCAGACTTACGTTATCAGACTTATTCAGACAAACAAGGCATGTAATGGCACAATTGGGCCTGTTTTTTGAGCACAACAACCAGCGTATCATTGGTGTCCAAAAAAAAACCCAAAAAACATGTATCTCCAAAATGGATAACTTCACAGGAGAAGGCAAAAACTTTCATAGCTTTTAATGTAAGTTAATGTGAAAAAGAAAAAAAAAATCTTCCAGTTAAATCGTAAGACAATTGTGGTTGTTGGTAATGTAGGCTGTAATTAAAATTGCAGCTCTTGCAATTAGAAATTTGCACTCTTTGAAAATTTGATTTCAATATAAAAACAATCTTTCAGCTCTAAATGTAACCATATTTAGGCAACAAGCAGCATTATACCCCTACCTGTAGGTCCACTGCATAGGTGTACAGTTACTGGCTGTAACCCATCTGCTGTCATGCACAACTGACACTGACATGGTAGTGTAACAGACACTGCAGTGCTCTTGGAACTTTTACACAGTGCGACTGTAGGGTGAGAATGAGTCCGCCACCCAAAAATATCAAGCCAAGAATGACTCTGGTCAGAAACTGACCATTCATTAAGTGTCCAAAGATGAATAACGCAAATTCCGCTTGGTAACTAATGGATTACAGTTCCTAAATGTACACCAGCAAGGCTTGCTTTTCTAATAAAGTGGCCAATAAGTACCTTCTTAGGGCTCATTTTATGTGATAATGTTGTAGTACTGTATAGTGGAAGTTTTGTAGTATATTACATTGTTAGTGTTTTAAAAGAAGCCACTCACTCTCGTAGCAGTTGCGTACGGTCTCGTAGATGGTGCAGAGTTCTGTGTCACCACAGCCTTTGAGTTTACAAACTGCACCGGTGGGGGTACATTCGCAGCTCTGAGCACAGTCCTCTGTCACGAACGTCTCCTTCAACTGTGCATGAGAAATACAGAAACTGGATTTAGTTGCAAGTTGTTCTGATGGTATATACCATAGCGTTCAAAGGTCTGGAATAAAAGGTCTGAATAAATTTAAAAAAGGCTGATGCCACTACTTTACAGCGTTCAACTAAATAGTTGAAAACTTTTAAAAAAGAACACATTTTAGATTCTGGTACTCCAGTACAGTACTGTTTATCTTTTAATAACTCGGTGGTGATTCCAAAAAACACCATTACATAGCATATTTAACAAATCATTTTCTGGTGACTAGCTTATAATAATTCAAGGTACACTGTGTAAATTATTATTGAATAAAATAACAGCAATTGTTAATATGTGATTACAACCTTTTGAAAGCCAGTGTATGCGAATACATTTTCTTATCTCCACTAATTTTTTACATTTCTGCGTAATTAAATGGTTAAGACATAAAGTCATTCAGAGTGGTTTGATGTGACATACTCAGTTCTAGAGAGACTTACAGAGTCAGCATTGTTCATGGTGATGCAAACCAAACACCTGAAGCCTTTAATGCCCTTGAAAGCTCACTCAAGAAAGCTATTACATGAAATGACAACAAATACTTTGCATAATGCCTGAGACGAGAGATTTACGATAATTTTCTGAAGGATTTGGGCTAAACCATATGTTTTTGAATGCACTCACAGCAGAGGGGTATGTCCATGGCATTATAAGGCAAATTGACCCCTTATTTTACCATTATCAACATTTAAAACTCAGTCAAAACGGATTGTTTTGGATAGTAAGTAAAATGACTATATTTCAGTTTCAGACATTGTGAGTTCTTTATCCTATCACCACCACAGTACAGAAATTCAAGTTGGTAACTTTCTCTACAGTGAACCATTTCACATCAAACCACTCTGAACGAGTTTGTTTGCATTCAAACGGTTGAATTATGTAGAAATTTTGAACAACTGGTGGAATTCCCCTGACAATAACTGATT
>JAILXH010080474.1:0-15222 GCA_023558415.1 Piaractus mesopotamicus | reverse complement strand
CACACACACACACACACACACACACACACACACACACACACACACACACACAAATATAACTAGGAACTCACAGAGTAATAGCGTCCCAGGTAGGTGCATCCACACTCATTGAAAGGAACACAGTCGTTGTCACTCATGGTGTATCCAGAAGCGCACTGGCATCCCTCTATACATGTAGTCTGCTCACACTCTGAGGGCGCTGCTAGGTCTGCACACGATGCTGGGCATGCAGTCATACAGGTGGTGTAGCTGCTGTTGGCACCACACGTCAGAGCTACACACACACACAAAATGCAGAGAGAGAAATGTCAGAGGCCTCGCTGAGCATACATAAATACCAAGTTATGTGCATGGATGTCACTTGTTAATAAGTTTATAACTATATGCATATGCTTTTGAATCTGTTTTTTGTGATATTAGCAAATATCCTTTATATACACTGTACTATACAAAAGTCTTTGGCGCCTACGCAAATTGTTTAAAACCATTTATTTCACCATTAAGTGTGTTTTTTGCACATGAAACATAACACGACATTAGAATAGATACAAATAAACAAATACAGGACAAAGTAACTTTCTTATTTCCAACTAAGTAGTTATTTTCAATGTCTAGACGATTTAAATGTCAGAAAACGTGGCTTTAACATGTACATATGTTTGTTTTCTTTTAATATGTTGCTCATGTTCATATCAGTCAAAGTTAATAAAAATTAAAATACCTATTACTGTTATTAATAGTGTTATTAATAAAAAAAAAACAATAGGTTGCAATAACAGTAGAGGAAAGCCCTGGTCGAATGACATGTTAACACATCCTCTACTGCTTATTGCTGTTAATACTGTTTATTTGTTGATTTACTAAAGTTAAGATACTAAGAAAAAAAAAAAATTTGGTTTTTGCAAAAGTTCTAGCACATTTGATATTTGATATTTTTGTCCAATATGTTGAAAAAACTAGACCTCGTGCACTAAAATTAGCTGAAAAAATGGCATATTAAAGTTTATTGCCTGTGGAAAATGTGTTAACTTATTTTCATTTTTTCTCTTAGATAATCAATAAAACGTGTAATTTGACTAGGACTGTTTAAACTTTTACATCCAACTGTAGGTTAAGACGATCCAAAGTCTGGAAGGTAAGAGCAGCCTCTCAGTATTCACGGCTTGTTCTTTCTGAAAATGTGCTCACATGGTGTGCTGGTGATGCGAGAAAATCGTTTTGGAAAGCAGCTGCAACTTGTTTGCTAAATAAACACTTACTTCCCAGATAAATTGCATTTTAAACATCATTTTCTCTAATGCCTAAAACTTTGGACAGTACTGCTTTTGTGTATATAACATACCGCAGCCCAGTTCTTGTCTCCAGTTCCCTAGCTCAACTCCTTCCTCCTGACAACCCAGGGCGTACACAGCATAGTTCTCACAGCGCAGTGTGGGATTGCTCTGCTCTGCACAGAGGTCAAACACACAGTCCCTGCAACAAACACACACAGTGTCAGAGCAGTACACACCTGCAGTCAACATGGAGTTGAAAGAATGAACACAGCTGACCCCTTTTATGGACAATGAGGGAATTACCTACACACAAATACTTAGGAAAGTGTGCAAGAGTTCAATACGTCAATATGTCAGCAGTACAGGACTCCTAACACGCACACACGGTAAGATACTCGGTATGACCCTCATTCCTAAGAGCTGTGTTCTGGTGGAATTTATGACAGTAGAGCACGACACTGTACTCACTCCTGGAACACATCAGGAGCGAGGATGCTGTGGCAGGCAGCGAAGGGGCCTTCAGGGTCAGTCAGCGCTCCACACTGCTCCTTCCCGTTCAGCTCAACCAGCTGATCCGCAGAGCAGTCGTCTGTGTCAAAGCCAGATTCCGGATCCTCCTCCACCTCTCTCCTGAGACAGAAAGGGAGGGAGAGAGCATGAGAGGCACACAAAGGGCAAAGGGTTTTGTGAGTTTGTGCAGGATGTAGAAATGATAAATGACAGTGCAAGGATTACAGTGAAGAAATGGAAGAAAAGGATAGTTAAACATGACTTAAGACTGAGGAATGACCTTTAAGCAAACCTAATTCATCTAGATTTCTATTGTATGGTGTATGTGTGTAGTATTATACAGTGTAAAGCATAGTTATGTGCAATTCTAATACAATAACTACATGACTTTTTATCAATTAATACATCTAGTTGGGGCCAAAAGTATAAAATCAAGCAATCATTTTTTCAAAATATTTTATAATTAAGTAAATCTTCCAACAACCAATACAACACAACCACAATTTTCTAAGGGCTTGTAGTAGTTTATGCTTACTGTAACTTATTTCAATTTTTCCAGTTTTCAAAATAAACTTAAATATGTTTTTTTCTGCATATTTTAGTGCACAATTTCTATTTACTTGCTAAAGTAACACTGGAAAAAATAAAGCCTAAAATATAAAATGTGCCACATTTTATAGTTTACGTTAAATTCAGCAAATAAACAGTAATTGCACAAAATTGTCTGTAGACAATATTTACTTATTTACACTAAAATAATCTATATGAAACATGTCTTCTGACCAGGGACAACCAAACTTTTGCATACAACTGTACCATCATTCATTTCCTCTAGAGAAAAACTGTTCATAGTTAGTTTTTAAAGGTTGATACTTCCAAACTTTTATACCAAACTCCATGTGTAAGGAAATAGGAAAGGAAATAGCAGTTTTGAAGTGCGCACACTCACCTATGCAAACGAGCGAGCTGTGGCAGGTCTGAGGTACGGAGGGCCTCCCCTTGCCTGTCTGTCACTCTCCAGCTGTCTCCAAAGTCGTTGAGGTTGCGAGTGAGGGTGCCGTCAGGTTTCATGTACTCGTTGTTGGTGCGACGGTCATAGTTCCCGCACAGGCCGCGCACATACGTCCTGTAGGTGCTCGGAAGAATCACCTCTGTACAGGGAAAAAAAGCAGTTTGTGCTGACATTGCTAAGGTAGGTGTCTAGTTGTTGTGCATGTGACTGTGTTGACATGTATAGACCCACAAATGGCTTCAGAGTCTCTATCATTCATTTACCTCCTTGCATGTTGCCATCAAAGCGCACTGTAAGCCCAAAGTCAGTGGAGAGCTGAAGGTAGCGTGAATTCAAGGTGATCTTGATACCCTGCCTGGGACTTAAAGGAGGGAAAACTCGCTCGCCATCAACCTGGGGAAGGGGAAAAATGGGCCAGATGTAAGCATCTTGAACAAAATATTAACTATTATGATTGATGCAGTGGGCCACACATTAGTACAATACTGTAGTAGTTATAACATCGTATGTGTCATTTTACTGCATGCATGTAAACTACATTTCCCAGTAATCCAGCTTTTTGTTACCTGGAGAACCCTCTTCTGTAGCATGCGGACACTGATGCCATACACATCCACATACACCTCGTGCAGGAAGGAAATGCGGCTGTTGCCCCCTCTGCGGGCATTCTTGCCTCTGACAGTGAGGGGCGTGAGGGAGCTGGGCAGATCATGATCCCTTGTTAGCACATATGTGTGTGGGCCCTGGTAGTGATGGTTGAATTTGTCAAAGGTGCGGTAGTGTGGGTCTCCAGAAATTATGCACTTGTCAAAACCTATAAATTAGAAGGAGAAAAAAAAGCAGAGAGGATGCATTTATGGAAAAACTGTTTCAGAGATATGTAGCATACAGTCATACATTATATTTTCCTAGAACTTACAAATATGTATGGCTTTTAAGAAGAACGTCTAGGCTAGATTTTTTTTAGTGTGGCAGACTTATTATGATATAAGCACAGACACTTGTCATGTAAATACAACAAATCTGTCTTATTTGCTATATAAATATGCAGATAGATAGTTTTATTTCTACTTTCTTATTCTTCAACTTATGTATATTTTTATATAAATTTTTTTTTCTGCTTAGTATATGTAAACTTATGTGCAATGATATGTCTTGCTACTGAAACACTGCAATTTCCCTTCAGGATCAAGTTCTTTCTATCTATCTATATTAGTGATTGTAACGCACTCTCAGGTTTGCAGTAGCGCTCTCCGTCTTTATCCAGTGCACAGATGGAGCTGGAGCTGCACTGGAATTCTCTGCAGGTCAGCACTCCTCCCAGACTGCACGTGCACTTCTGATCACAGTGCTCTGTCACCCACGAATCTCCAACCTACAAAACACACCAGAATTACCACCATCGATGACGCAGTGTCTTGAACGCAGAGCAAATAAGCAGTGTTACAAATGCTTTGAAATAACTGTTTTGTGTCTGCAACGCACAAAGAACATCCCACTTTCTAAAGAGTAGTTTATATGGAATTTCCTTATACGCTGAATTGAAGGGAAAAAACAGACCTGAGCTGTAGGAACAGGCTGAGACAGAGCACCTAAGCGTACAACCGTTCAGATTTGAATTTTGTCCTTGTTTAACTTCCAACTTACATCATGGTACTCTCCTTTACTGTCTACACATCCACAGTTGGAGAGCGATACACACTTCCCGTCACTCAGCACAAAGCCTGCATCACACTGGCAGCCCTCCACACAGCCGTTGGGTGGAAGGGGGCAGAAGATTGGAAAGAGGTCAGCACAGGTGGGGGGGCAGGGGGGCGTGCAGTCAGAGTAGTGGCTGTTTGGAGGACAGGGGAGAGCTGCAGGCAAAGACAAAAAAGAGTAGCCTCAGTACGACACGTTGCTCCTTGTTGGGGGCAGTTCACAGCTTATGCAGTGGCCATGGCTAGGTCTCAGAAGACCTGTCACTGCAATTCAGATGAACGCCCTTTTCCACGACTCGCCCCCATTGTGAAAATGTTCCAAAAGTCAAAAGCAAGAAAAATTTTTGAAGCAAAAGAGAGATTCCAGGAGCAAAAAATGTATCAGCAAGATTGACAAATAAAAAAGAAATAATCAAAGCAAAGACTAGCAAAATTAGTTTGATATTTCTATCAAGAAGAGTGAAAAAGTTTTAACTCTCATTTATTTAGTATTTTAATACTCAATATTTTGCTTGTGGATTTATTTAAAACTTTTTGCACAAAATTAAGTTTATTCCTCAAAGTAAAGCACTTTCACATTAAATGCACTGAATAAATAGAAGTTATAATTATTAGTAGGAGTATTATTATTCTTATTTTATTATAAGATGTCTATTGTGTTATTCTCTTACTCATCAGCAAGGCATTTAAGAAAACACTAAAATTTTTAACTAAAATAATAAGAGGTGATTTTTACAGGTCAATGAAGTAGGAAGGCTGTTTTTAGATAAGCTATTTTAGGTACAGATTTTTTAGGTCACTTACGGCAAAAAGTCGTGTTTCTCCAGCTGATAGTGACACCGGCACTCTGGCAGGCCTGAGCGTAAGCCTCCACATTGTCACACAGTGTGGACTGCATGCCGTTGTATTCACACATGTCGTAGATGCAGTTCCCCAGGAAGGGCTCAGGCGGAATCAGCGAGTGGCAGGGCTTGAAGCGGTCTGAGAGGATAACGCTGGCGCACTGAGTCCTGATCGCTTCCTCTTCCTCGGCTGTGCAGTTAGGGTGGACGTCTGGACGCAAGTCTGGCTGGCATCTATGAAGACAGCGAAAGAGTGAGTGACGAAATGAAAAAGATGAGGAATAATTTAAAAAAAGCTGTAGAAGACACAAAGGGCTTGTTGTTCTTGTACCTTATTTTTCATAAAGCTAACATGTGGTACAATTTGTTTTTTTCTAGAGAGCCACAGTGGTGGTTTTGCCCATAGAGCACATTTTTTTTCCTGTGTCTGCTAAACATGTTCAACCTGACCCTAAAAGTAGACTCCCTCTTTCACAGAGGTTTGCTGGCACAGCTGTTACTTTCATTTCCCTTACATTGCTTTAAATGTATCTGCCTCGTACATAATTAATCACCTTCTAACCACCTGCAGGTCTGGCTTTTTGATTATCTCCCTAGTGTCTGATGCACCTCTAATGAGGGAATGGAGGATGATCAAGCCGTTTTACAAAGCACTTCAGACTAAAGCCGCACTTGGACAGCAGGGTGAAATGTGCAAACCAAATGCATTTTTTCTCTGATCCAAGTGCCCTTGTCAGTTTAAATATTCTATTGGCAGGTGATTCTTTGCTGAAAATAGCGCGCCAGAATATTAATTTTGTCCAAGTGGAGATAGGAAGATCTAGTTAGTGATCTAGTTAGGGATCTGCTAGTTGGAATTGTGAAAAAAAGAACAGGTCTAGTGTGAAGAAAAAGAAAAATTAGACTGGACTATCAGCATAAACGAAGTGGATGTGCAATTTCTGAGTCATTTTCGCTTTGGGTATCTTGTAACTAACACTTAATCTAATCTGATCCTATTCCTTGTATTACATGTATTCCTTGTACCGTGTTATTTTGTACTACACTGTGTTGTACACTGTGGTCCACCTAACACATTGTATTGTACTCTGCTGCTGTTTTCTATAGTGTTGTGTGGAAATGAGGAGTGTAAGGTTGTTTTGGTTTATCTCTAGTGGGGACCTGGCCAATGACCCTTTATCCAGAATCAACAAAGGTTTAATACATAAGGAAACTGAATTTGTCTGACTCCTTTAATCACAGCATCACTACAGAATTCAGGCACTCACCCTGGGTCACTGTCACCCTCTGCTTTCCAGCTGTCACCCAACTCTATGACATCTTTAGCTGGCTGGCCATTTGGCATCAAATTGTCATCACTGGAATTACCGTTGTAGTTACCGCACATACCACACACCTGCAGATGCATGCAAGATACACGGAATGCGAGTGAGTGAGAGGAAGGAGGAGCATTTCTTCTTGGTTACAAATGGCTATGACTGACTGACAAAGAAATGGCTAACTTCTGCACTTTTTTGCTTGTTTTAATAAAATATGGCAACTCTACTTGCCCAATTAGTGACTAGACTCATGATGTATATTTAATGTTTATTTAGTTGAATACAAGAAACCAATACATCACTATAAACTCCATATATTTACTTACTGTAACCCTTTTAAAACCCTTTTTAAATGATAATATGGACAATACTGAATGTTAATTGTTTTCTCACCTTGTTGAAATAATCTCCAGGTACAGTGATCTCTATGTGGTGAACTCCATCAAACTGGACAATCAGGCCAAAATCAGTGGCCAGCACACTGTTGACTCCACTGGTAAACACCTGAGCCTTGGCTGCAGGAATGTCCATAGGGGTGCGGATCCTTTGTCCATCCAGCTAGAGGCCAAGACAAGTGAAAATACATGATGAACAAAACTTCCTTTGGACTCTGCAAACTGTGAAAAGTGTACTCTTTCTTTTTATCCATGTGTAACATTGTTGTGATTCATAATTAGCTGTAATGTATTCAAAACAATATTGCATTGTAGATGCCCTTTAAAAATATCTTATGGGCAATTCTTGCAAAACATTTTGACTCATCCATTTCATATTCATCCCTCTTTCCAATCATGTTTTTGGGTCAGCCTCTCACCAGTACTCTCTTGCTCTTGCTGAGTGTGATGTTGGCTCCCGGCAGGTAGACGGTGACAGAGCGGACGTAAGAGGCCTCGGGCAGGCCACGTTCCTCATTCTTGGCAACGATGGTAAAGGGTGTCACCATGGAGCTGTCGCAAATGGCCACCAGTGTGTAGGTACATGTGCCCATGTACGTGTGCATGATGCCATCAAAGGTGTAGTAATGAGGATCGCCAGCTATGTGGCAAATTCCCACTCCTGTACACACAAACACACTGGAGGTTCTCACAAATATTCTTCAAAGCATTTTTCCTTACCTATGGAATGTTGTCGATTTAGTATCAGAGTTATTCTTAAATCTTTTGCCAAAGCTGGACTTGTTTCAAACACTATAATTAAAACACTTTCCTTTAGTAGAGTGTTCTCATATTATGATACTGATACGTATGTTTTGACAAGAAAATCTTAGCATTTGAACTGATAGTCACCCCTACTGACAGAAAGAAGTTTAAAACTGGTTCTGAAATACCTTGGTATTAGGGTTTTACACTGCTTGCAGAATCTGTAAAACTGTAGTGTGACTGGGGTTGGTCCCAATGTATTGTACTGTAACTGGAAGAGTTCATACCTGTATCCACACAGCCAAGTTGTCCGTCGTTGACCTTGCACTCTTGTGCAGGGCTGCATCTCCATGCTTCACATGTCACATTGTTAAAAGGAGAGCACACACAGCGTTCAGAACAGTCGTCCTTAGTAAACCAGCTATCTCCCACCTAAAGAGCATACAAACACAAAAAATGACACATTATGTAAACAGAAGCTGGTTAGCGTGTATGTGCACACCAGCTTCTATTTTAACACACACACACACACACATACTTACATACATACATGTGTGTGTGTTTTTATATATATATACATATATATATACATGCACATATATACACACACACACACACACACACACTATGTGTGTATATATGTATACACGAATGACTAATACCGAATTCTAGAGGTGCGGAAAAATATCCCCACAGATTTCTTTGAAAAACTGAAAGCAGGTCTCTTAAAAAAGAATGGAAGTCATAATAAAGGCAAAGTGTGGACAATAAATGAAAAAAAACATACAATATTATAGTTAGTTCTTGTGGTTTCTGTGTAATTTTCTGTTAAATGTATGTTTTCTGCTTTTTTTTCCTGATGCTGAAAATGACCAGTTTGTACATAATTACAGCTTTAGCTAGAAGTTAAATAAATGAAGGGTGGTCTCTGACTTTTGCACAGCACCGTTTATATAAACAAATAAACAGGCCATTAGCAGAGGGCATCAGGAATATATCTGGTCATTTTAAAACACAAGTGTCTCATTTTCTCCTCCAGACACAAACAATGCCAAAGTAAGGTCATTAACAGCTCACGTACGGGTCTGTAGTTGCTGTCCTTGTCCGTACATCCACACTGACTGAAGGGCACACACTTGTCTCCACTGAGTATCAGTCCTTCATCACACACACACCCTTCCACACATGGCTCTGTGCACGTGCCAGCTGAGCCTGGATCCTGACAGCTGGGAGGGCACGCAGTACCACAGTACTCATAGTGACTGTCAACGGGGCATTTCAGGGCTGAGAGACAAAGAAAGACAGAGAAATAGAGGGAGAGAGTAGGAAATAAGAATGCAATAAAATGTTAAATAGTCCAGAGTAGCAGAGAGTGAGGAAGACATGCGCAATGGCAGAAGAAGAAAAAACTCCTAATTATACACAAGAACTATAGCACAAAAACATGTTTTTGCTCCTTACATCACCTTCCTGAGACAACATAGTTGTAAGTACCAAAGGCTTCTTTTAAAGCCTGCAATATTCCTATAAAGTGCACCGCGGCACTGCAAGTCTCTGACTTAAAGAAGATGTAAAGAATGCCTGAAGGGTGCTCACGTACTCGCAAACCGCACCATTTAAACAAACACTTACGGCAGAAGGTGTTGTTCCTCCAGTTGATGGGCACCCCAGCTTGGGCACACAAGGTAGCGTAGGTCTCAACAGCCTGGCAGAGTGCCACGGCAGACCCATCTGTGCCACACTGGTCAAACACGCAGTTCTCAAAATATGGAGTGGGTGGCACAACTTTATGACATTCTTTAAAGATTCCTGAGGGGAAAGGAGAAAGGACCCGTCTTAGGCAGAGATCAACAGATGGCACAGTGTCTAGGAATCTAGATCTGTGAAGCTCTGTCTGAGAGGATTTCACAATGGACTATTACAGGTATACATGTAGACACATTAGGTCCTGACAAATACATTGGTAGGCCATAAATATCAGCAACTTGCAGTATTATCAGTGTTGGCCAATAATACTGCATGTAATCAGCGCCTTTATTTGGATCGCAGCACTGAACATCTGGACTCCTGATGCATGGACAAAACCTCAGTTGTGCAACTGGTCAGCTCAATACATTACACTCTTTGGCTAACTATATGACATCAACACAGGCCGAATTGGTGAAAACACTATAATGTTAAGTATTACAAATACATAAAAAAACACGTTCAAATCTCACCTTTGGCATGAGAATATGTTGTAACACACAAAAAAACTATTTAATGAATAAAAAAATAAGAAAACGAAGATGTGACAAACAGAAACCAAAGGTGTAATGCATTCTGAGTAGCTCCACCCCCAGATAATATAATATATTAAATAATAATGTATTATAGTGATTAATAACTGACAATCATATCCATATCATTAAAACACTGTTTAAATACAGTATATTGTAGTATTAAAATCTAAAATTTAAACATAAAATTTTTATCGGCAGATCAGAATTTTTAGCTCCCTAAAATCGGTATCGGCATCAACATTTTCATATTGGTCAGTCCCTAAAATACTGCAGGGTTGGTCTTGGTTAGTGAGTGTGTGTGTTTGTGTGTTTCCTCACCATTAGTGTCAGTAATCATTCCACAGCTGGTGGGTTTTTGTGCCTCACTTTCAATATTTTTATCACATTCAACATCTCCACCTCCATTTGTGCAGCTAAAAATGAGAAAAGATACGATAAAAATTATTTCAAATGTCAATACAGTTAAAAAAAAAAGGAAAAAAATGGTCATCAGTTGTATATGAAGATCACTGAATAAACAGAATGTTTAACCCAACATGTTTCTACCTTCAGGCAAGTATTACTTGCTAGTCTGTCCCATAATCCATCTTATCATTGGACATGTACCAATATACATCCAAGCTGCTTTCTGACTCGTTTAACGCTGCAATTATACATCCTATTCCTGCCTTTCTTACACTGCGATTGGTAATGGCACTCACTCAGGTCTGTCGTCAGGCACCTGCCAGCTTTCCCCTAGCTCATTGGTGCTGTCTGTGGGCTTGCCATCTGACATGATGTTGTCATCACCTGGGTTGTTGTTGTAGTTTCCTTTGAGATTGGTGGAGTAATGTGATGGTTAAGAACATAGCTTAAGATGTCGAATGCAATGAAACAACAGCAGTTGTGAATGTACTGGCCATGACTATTGGCCATGACTAACCTCAATGGCAGTGAAATGAAATAATGAATAATCACTTTGAATTTATTATTCAATTAACATTGTTTAATTTCAGTCTTAGAGCACTACATACCACACATTCCACACAGCAGGCCTTTGTAAGATGAAGGAAGGCTGACATCAGCATGGTGATTGCCATCAAAGCGGACACGCAGGCCGAAGTTAGTCTCTAGCACCACAAACTTCCCGCTGAGGAAGACCTTAACACCATTCAGTAGAGTGACAGGCACAGTCACCTGAACGCCGTTCACCTGCAAGAGTGAAGTAACATGGTGGAGATGTAGATGTAAAATCTGTCCACATGCAACATTATAGTATTCCAACAATAGCTATGAACAGCCATCCAAACTGGGCATTAGCACCTGAAAATATGATAAAATCTCAGTGACTTAGCTTTATACTTTTTCAGGACCTAACTAGTATTTCCAGGACACTGTACTAGTTATCTTATTTTCAGTTGCTTTCCATGACTGAAAAACTAGTCTTTAAACTTCCAGGTTTTCCAGATATGTGGGAACCCTGTCAAATTCAATTTGATTCAATTCAAAATTCTATTCTTGACTTTTTAAAACTACAACTCTCACCTGGACTTTACGGCCCTTGTCAAGGATAATCTTCATGCCATAAACATTGACGATGACTGATTTCACGTAGGACACTTTCTTGTTATTGCCTCTGTGTTCGTTCTGAGTGTCGACAGTGAAGTACGGCACACCGGTGGTCTCGTTGCAGGGCTTGGTGAGGGTGTAAGAGCAGGCACCCATGAAATGATGGACCTTCTTATCAAAAGAGGTGTAGTGAGGGTCCCCAGAGACAGAGCAGATTCCTGGAACTGTAGGTTCTGTAAGAAAACAAACAGGATCTTCTTAAACTGAGCTATCTTTAGTGTCAATGTATTTATAAGCTGATGAGTTAAGTTACACGGCACACAAACAGTGTTGTATCAGAGAACTGTAGATGTTTGTTGTACCATTCGGTTTGCTTACACTGCTTACAACTTGTGCTTACACTTGTATGCTTCTCTATGTTGCATATATAAATACTGTACCATTTGGTTTGCAGATGTACTCTCCATCTTGCAGCACGCAGCTCTCTGTAGGGAGGCAGCTGGTGTTGTAGCACTGGATAATTCCTCCACCCAGACACACACACTGCTGCTCACAGCCCTCCAGATACCAGCTCTCATTTACCTAAACCACACAAAAATACACATGAACTGAGTATTTGCACGGATATAAATTAACTGTACTTTTGTTTATTTATAGTGTCAATCTACGTAAACCTATTTGTGAGTCTCAAACTGTCAATATTTTCTATTTTTTGACAGGTGTGTGTGACACTCACAGGATGGTAGGAGCTTTCAGTGTCCACACAGCCACAGTCCTTGAGAGGAACACACTTGTCATTGCTCAGGACAAAGCCGGGGTTACATGCACAGCCTTCAACACACTTCTCTCCACAGCCAGGGGGTCCACTCACACCTACACACGTCTCTGGACATGAACTCACACATGTAGAGTAGTGGCTGTTCGGGGGACAAACCAGAGCTGTGGAGCAAAAATATACATAACATGTAACTTAACAAGGGATGTTAAGGCAAGGGATGAAGTTTAAAATATGTCAAACATTTTTCATTTTTCAAGTTTGTAACTTATAGTCATCAGTATGTCAAAATGTACAGATTTAGACAAAATTTGGGCAAATCTGTACTGACTTTAGCCATATATTTGACACTTAATTTGCCAGTTTTGTATGTTAATATGTTGTTGGTGAGACTCACGGCAGAAGTCTGGCTCCCTCCACTGGTGAACTGGTGCTCCTGCACTGAGACAAGCATCAGTGTAAGCCTGAAGCTGATCACACAGGGTTTGTTGGAGTCCGTGATAACTACACATATCGTACACACAGCTCTGGAAGAATGGCAGAGGGTCCACCACCTTTATACAATCCCTGTGTGTGAAGAAGGGAGAGAAAAGATAAGTGAAGTGGTCAGTGGAGTAGTCAGCGGTCTAAAACAAAAACTGTTTAAATGTTATTTTAAAAAAAATCAGTATGATTTCTTTAAGAATGTGTTCACCTGAATGGTCCAGCGGAGTCTGTGATTTTCCCACACTTCTCTGGTTTGGACACTTCGGCCTCCAGGTTTGGGTCACATTGTGGGTCAGTTGTGTTGCCAGGCTTGCAGCTGAAAACAGGACAGACGCCTTTTACATCATCAACCAATGAGGTTATCCAACAGAGCCATGTAATGACAATTACATGAAACTGATGTGATTAAATAACGTAATTTGTGCTCATGAGTTAGATTTTCTATAGTAAACAGGCCTAAAGATAGACAGACAAATAAAGACACTCTCTCTTCATGTTCTTAAAAAGGTGCAGGGTGACAGAGACGGCAGGTAGGAGACTAACATGTCATCCTCATCTTCATCAGTCTGCCAGCTGTTGCCAAACTGGTTTGCGTTGTCAGCCAGAGAACCATTTGGCCTGGTGAAGTCATTGTTGGGGTTTCCGTTGTAGTCTCCACACAGACCGCACATCTGCTCATAGTAGGTGCTGAGAGAGAGAGTTTGAGAGATATTGAGGAACTGTAGCATAAACATAGCATAAAGACTGTTTTTATCCAGGAAAGCTCCTGTCAAAAAGTGTTTCAATTAAGATGGTAAATAAGAGCACCAGCGAGATCATAATGAAACAGTACCTGGGCACAGTGATCTTAGCATAGTGGTTGCCATCCCAGCGCACCTCCAGGCCGAAGGGAGTGGCGAGAATGACGTACTGCCCAGCCAAGGTCAGAGAGATTAGTGGAGAGGGTGAATGAGGAAGACCTACTTTCAGTCCATTCACCTGGGGAGGTGTAGAATCAATGAAGAATTATTGATGCAGATTTGCTTTGATAAGAATAGCCTGGTTATTTCTAGCACTCTGAAGCTTGCAAGCTTTCTGTTTTGTTCTGCCTTATGTTTTTTTTTTTTTAAGCCTGACATGTTGCTTATAGAAAATGTAAGCAATCAGTAAGCAAGATGGAAACATTAGCTATCAGTAAGCAAGTTGGAAATCAGTTGGGTAAATCCTTCAAAGCAGAGTGTTGTTTTTTGTTTAGTTATGTTATGTAGTTTGCGTAGAGATGATAACAGCACGAATGCTAAGCTCTTCGACCACTGTTCCACAACCTCTGATGTCAGCAGAACTGCCCATAAAGATGTAGAAAAACAAATGTTTCACATACAACAAGCACAAGTGTCACGGATGCAAAGTTGTTTACACTGTACAGTGACAGTAGGTCCCCCCTTGAGGTTTATCCTGTTAAATGCAAGTAAGTGAGTCAGTGAATGAGTGGGTTACAAGCCAAGTGCTCTGCATTTAACAATATAAAATAATTTGTGGACACCTCTGGAAAAACAGACAGAGGAGGGGGAAAAAGGATGCAAAAAGATAAAAAATGATGTGGTTGGTCTGAAACTTACAGACAACACAAAAGAATTTCCAAAAAAAAGAAAAAAAACATAAAAAAGGTACTTAAAAATCTTTTTGCTTCAGTTCAATCTTATTCCTTTAATTCTTCATGGACCGTGAGATTAATTTCAACCACTCTGTCTAATGCCACCTAAAACACATTTAAAATGTTTGTATGCCTGGTAGTTCATACTAACCAGAGTGGTTCTGCCCTTCAGCATGGTCACAGTGATGCCTTCAACAGTCACATACAACTTCCGGAGATACGACACACCAGAGACTCCTCTCTGCTCATTCTTCCCCTCCACAGAGAACCAGAGGCCTGTAGAACACACACACAAAAAAAAAAAAAAAAACACTAACCATTGCTTTCCAATTTCAGGAAAAACAAAATACTTTGACAAGCATTATAATGTATGATATAGACATTAATATATGTGTATGCAAAATCTAAAAACATTTCCATAAGTGAATCATTATCAAATTTCATGTAATCATCACTGCAGTCTTTCTCACCAGCAGCCCCCTATTATGCTACGTTTATGAGAATAAAAATCGGCCCTTATTGGCCCTTTAAAATCATAGCACCCTTTCTCAAAGCTCATATTAAGCTACTTAAATGTAGAAGAGAGAAACAGTTACTACTTACCAGTGTTGTTTCTGCAGGTGCGAGCCAGCGTGTAGGTGCAGAGTCCCATGAAGGAGTAGTATTTACCATCAAAGGTGTTGTAATGGGGGTCCCCAGAGA
>JAILXH010080434.1:19918-36656 GCA_023558415.1 Piaractus mesopotamicus | reverse complement strand
TATATGGTAATTGCATTATGGAGCAGTATTGGACGCATTGGTGGTGAATGTGTGTGAGAAGCTTATTATTAGCAACCACCAAAGCTGCAATTGAAAACTTTCAGGTAAATTTTTTCAGGTTGAATTTGACACCAAACTAAAATCTGTTATTACACTTCATTAATGATTAAAGTCTCAGCCAAAACTGCTCTTGTCTTGGTAATGATTTTATGCCTTGTTGTTCCTCTTTAGGTGTTTACTAGCATCTTCACAGCCGAGATGGTTCTGAAGCTCATTGCTATGGACCCGTACTACTACTTCCAGCAGGGCTGGAATATCTTTGATGGGATTATTGTTTGCTTGAGTCTGATGGAACTTGGCCTGTCCAATGTGGAGGGGCTGTCTGTTCTCCGCTCGTTCAGACTGGTAAGGTCACATCTAGGCATTGAAAATGCTGAAAGGTTTGGTTCTACTGGAAAGAACTTCAGTAGAATGTTCTTACTGGAGTTTGGTCAAATACCGCCAGGTTTTAAGTTTACTGAAATTCGTAGTTTTTTAGTTAATGACTTATAACTGTCAAAATTTTCATCCCTTTACATTTATCCTCTGACTCTCACAGAAATCAGAAAGAATTCCATTCATAAAAGCCATGCACAGCATCTATATGTGAACTCAAGTAACCTTGTAGTTTTGCTTACCATCACTAGATTAAAGAGCTTATTGTTTTCTCATGTCTTTATGGCAAATTCAAATACATATCAGTTTGGATATGTCATGTATGTATGTAGGTGGAAAGCTGTCTTTTTGTAGCCTTTTACACATGCTCACATACGCTAGCATACAAAGCCACTGCATTAGAATGATTAAATATGCCATCATGTTTCTGCTGAAACTGGAGAAAGTGGCTTACACATTCTGTCCACTTCAATCACAAGGCATGAACAAATTTTAATGCAGGTCATGTAGTGTTTAGCCAAATGGATTGTGTATCTTTTATGTGTAATAGTTTAGACTTTGAGGTCATCCCCACAGTCTTTTACTGACCATTAGGTATTATGACTTTCTAGCTTCTCATACAAAAGCAACTAAATGCACTTTAGCTACATCTTTTGTTCGTATTTATTTTATATAATCTTGAAAAAGGTCATAACCTTTTAATCTGCTATAAAAGTAGAGTAAATATTCATACATTTTAAATACACTGCCCATTAAAAGTTAATGACAGTGATCTTCAGAATAAAATTATTTGGCCTGTTAACATTCTACTGTATGCCACAGTACAGTATTCAGTTTTGATGTCTTTAAAATAATCAAGAACTTTGTTCTTTTCAGCTGAGAGTCTTTAAGCTGGCCAAATCCTGGCCCACTCTCAACACCCTGATAAAGATCATCGGCAACTCAGTGGGTGCCTTGGGCAACTTGACCCTTGTCCTGGCCATCATCGTCTTCATCTTTGCTGTGGTGGGCATGCAGCTGTTCGGGAAAAACTACCAGGACTGTGTGTGTAAGATTAGCAAGGACTGTACACTGCCACGATGGCATATGAAGGATTTTTTCCATTCTTTCCTGATTGTGTTCCGGGTGCTGTGCGGCGAGTGGATCGAAACCATGTGGGACTGCATGGAGGTGGCTGGGCAGCCGCTCTGCATCCTGGTCTTTATGCTTGTCATGGTCATAGGCAACCTAGTGGTAAGTTCAAAGGTTTTTAAAGCAAGTCTGGAGAAATATCTAATTAACACCATTTTCTCCTTGCCTCATTTCTCCTGCAGCTAACACGTAATGGAAGCAGATATCACACCGCTTAGCATTGTTCAAACTACATTCCTACTCCATTAAACAATGTATGACATATTATCAGCAATAAAAATATATGACCGCATATCAGATAAGTAGTATAATAAATTAATTAGTCCAGAATAGTAGTAGTCAGTATTTCTATATAACAGCAGCCTGTGCTGTGCAGTGTTAGAAACCACAAGCAAGTGCAGTCAGAAACCACGAGCAAGTCTGTTTGAGATTACTTACCAGCTCTGCGTTTGAGACGAGTGAGTGATCAGTTTACATGATGTTAATTGGTAGAGTATAAGCGTTCCTTATTTGTTAGCTATGTTAGCTTTGTGCAAAACTAGAGAAGCAAACTTCAGATATAAAACATATCTTGGCTGATCGACTGCATTTTAGAAAAAATCATGTACATTTGTTCTTTCAGCAAACTCCTTTAATTACATTTTAATTTAATTGCAACAACAAGATCCATGTCTCACTGGAAAGTCTTTATGATATTAATCTTGACTGCTTTTCCCTTTGTTTCTATTTTGATATTAATAATAACCAGCAAACAGCAACTGTTTTGATATTAGCAGTGTAGATTTGTTATAGTGGTTTGGAAATTTCTCCCAATTGCACAGGACCTGTTGTGACTGGGAGAACCACTGAAGGGAACCAGTAAGTGGCCTTGATAGTCTTAGAAAGAGCAGCCCAAAATTTGTCCACTTGTTAGCTGCTTGACGGAAAATGACTGTTATTAGGGAGATAAAACATATTTTAATAAAGAGCCCATCAGCGTGGCTAATCTGGACTAGGTCCTCTGTAAAGGTCAGGCTATTACTGAAATTACTCTGACATGGCTATGTGCTTGGCCTGTGCTGACTATGGGATTAACACATCTGTTTTATGCTGGAAGCAGGACTTTCTACATTCATTTCTCTCATTCACTGTCATGCCTTCTTTTTCACTATCACTCATTCTGTTCCATCTATCGTATGCAAGTTATGACCGAATTACTGAAACTGTAAAAAAACATTAGATAACAGAGCAGAGTATCATCTCTTATGACAGAGCTGTACAGTGCAACAATATTGCTGCCTGTGGTAGGAGGCATTAATCGTTTTGCGAATGCAAAAAAAAAAAAAAATCATGCATGTGCTAAACAACTAAGTGTGTGTTCATATGTAGTAACACCATACAAACATTTTATCAAGTATTAATAGAAATTGTAGACATTTGTGTAAATGTGCAGTATCAAATAACATTTTCTCACTTACCAAGCCATCTTCTGGAGCATATTCGCACAAACAGCAACAGTGTATAGGTTCTGCTGATTATAGTGGTTATAGTGAACTGTTTCTCAATCAAAATGACGTGTTCCAAGTGATCCATATTATAATTAACATTTTTAGAAATAGTACAGTATTATTGTTTACTTTTTTCAGTGCTACAATATTTTTTTTTGTGCTGTAAAACTTCAAGGTTTTCTAGCACTGGTGCTACCTGCTCAGAAAGTTTATGTACAGCCCTGTATGATATTTATAATTTAGCTGTACACTACCAGTTAATGAGACATCTAAACTGAGATGATGCCTTGTTTTATTGTTTTATTTTATATTCTTCTACATATATTCTACAATATGCAGTGACCTACAAAATATTAAACAAATTATCCTGTATTTTGGATCACTCTAAATAGCACCCCTCTGCCTTGATGCAGCTTCATTTGAAAACGAACTTTTGTTTCAAAATTATGAAATACGTACATTCAGTAAGGTTATTGTTACTGTACGTTGAGTAGTTTTTTGTAGCTACATTCATTGGCCACCCTACCATACAGGTGCACCTTTTAGATATACAATAACTGACTGTGTCCCACTCGCTGCTGTTGTATTTATCAGCCACGCCATCAGTTTAAAATATTCAGTATGCAATGACCCCAAGTTTGACATGACACTGACAGTAACATTTACTGTCATTATACAAAAGTGGACACCATTCAAAAACATGTTTCATGCTAAGATTGGCTCTTCAAAGAATGTCAGACAAATTCCTGCAAATATAAACTAGTACTTTGCGGGCTCTCAACAGCATAGACGTCATTCACATACAATGGCTGATGTCAAGAGCACTTAGCTCACTTAGACCATCAGTGCCTACTCAAACTCAGAAGTGTTGATGGTTGGATAAAAAATTGGTGTGCATTGAATATTTATTTCATTTTCAGTGCTGTGGTTTAGAGTAAAAAGTTTGATTTTGGTGGTAAAAATTTTCTGAAAAGCTGCTGAACTATCATCTCATAATTTCTCAGTCTGCACTTCTGAATGCAATGCAAGCTATGTTTTGTAAACTTTAGTGATTTATGGTGATTATGCCCCCAGTTCATGCCCTCTCCAGCACAGTCTGGACCAAACAAGCAGGACAGCTCAAGAACTTTTTACAAAGAAACAGATGACATATATAGTAATTTTTCTCTCACAGTTTCCCTCATCTGCATGGCATTTGGCAAACTTAGCATGTAACAAGATTCCCCGAGCTGCAATCCTTCCATACCGTTAGTATGTGCGTGTGACGGAACAGTAACTAAACTGATCAATAACAAACATCATTATCTTTATGTATAGCAGGGTAAACATTTGTAAATCAGGTTAGTTAGGCTAGTTTACGCAATTTAATGTACTCAAAAATACATGAAGATACCTGTTACATTTATGCTCTTGATACCTAGTTTTGATTTTCAGGTAACAGCATTGCCAACAGCAATACGGCAGCTAACTGGAGAAATGTTCATAATTGGCCTCAAGACTTCAATATTATCAAAACTATCAAAAGCAAAACATCTTTTTGTTATTAGAATTGGTAAACATGTGTGATTATTTCTTTGGTGAGTTTGGTTATAGAACAAAAACGTTCGTTTTTTACAAACAGCCACAGTGGTCTGACAGACTGAACCAAAGCTTCTTCCCAGAAAACAATCTCTAACATTACAAGGATGGCATGGTTGGGCAACAACTCTGTCCCTTTAATATGGTGCATCAGTTATGAAGTTGTACTTTTTGAAAATCCTTAGACATCTAGAGTTAGGCTATTGTTGTTTTTTGACATACATTTAATGTATATAACTTAATTATGCAAGTTAGTTATAATTAAATGGTTGTAATTTATGAAATACATTTGTATTTAATTTACATTCTGTCAACATATTTACATCTGCTCTTGCAACGTTGTTTTAATGTCAAAAAACACAATAACAGTAAAATTGTAAATGTTTTTTTTTTATATCCACAAAACAAGACTGTTAACTCTAATTTTTCATAAAATTCAGATCTCTTCTATTAACACAAGAATGTGGTATTGATTGAAATGTAGAAATAGCTCCAGCCTTTATAGTGGTCAACTAAATGAATTTGATTCAGCCAGATCACTCACAATTTTATGATGCAGTTGATTATGGATGTGCCGTCATTCTTCTCTGTATCAGACTCACTTTTCCTCCACATCCTCATTACCCTTTGGGATTATTCTAGCTTTATCAGAGGTCAAAGGGCATCTGTCACTAATCAGGTCCATTTTGACCCACAGACTAGCTCATGGGACACCAGATCAAGCACAATGTTAAATGCGTAACATTCTCTGTACTATATACAGCTCAGAGCTTAGCTTGCATAGGCTAGCATTTCCTGGAATTCATACTGGCATGGATTCATTTATTGATGTAGCTGGTAAACATGCATGGCTCAGAGCAGGACTGTGGTTATGCTTACATGATCGTAATATCTGGATTAAGTTACATGTTGGCAAATCACGTGCAACAAAAACATGCTATTTGTTGTAACCAAACATGTTTACCCAGCATGTACTGTAATAAGATAACAAAAGAGTCCTTCATGGACTAATGTAATTTTAGGAAATGTACATCATACATGTATTATTAATACATAATTGTATTAAGCCCCCACCAGTTGTCGCTATGTAAACTGAATGTCAAGTCCATCACACGTTTCCCCCAAACTGTGTAGAGATCAAGCAATCTTAAATGTGATTTCTGACTCTAGGTGCTGAACTTGTTCCTAGCTCTGTTGCTGAGCTCCTTCAGTTCTGACAACCTGTCAGCTCCAGATGATGATGGTGAAATGAACAACCTGCAGATTGCCATTGCACGGATCCATGGCAGCGTCACCTGGCTGCTGGGCTTCATCAAGGACCTCTACAATGGCAACTTGACCGGGCGCAGTCAGAAGGCCAAAGAGGCCCAGGTAGCCATGAAAGCTCACAGCACAAACCACATTGAATGCAACGGGACAATTGGAAGAATTGGACGCTATGGAGAGAAGTATATCATTCCGGAAGGGGAGGACAGCTATATGACCAATCCCAACTTAACCATATGCGTTCCCATAGCGCCTGGAGAGTCAGATGTGGAGTTCCTCGAGGAGGAAGAGGAGGAAGACACTGAGACATCAGAGGATGAAGAAAACAAACCGGTGAGAAGTTACCAGGTTAATTCCTTTAATACTGAAAGAATAAAAATAAATGAAAATGAATTAAACAAATTAATTATTTTATAATTTTGAAGGGGGGCCACAAGCTCCCTGCCTTGATGGAAAAATAAACTCACACAATTTTCCCCTTAACCCGAAGGTAGTCAGAGGTGTGCCTCTTTAGTTTTGCACTGGATGTTAGTGTAGCTTAGAAGTTAAAAAGCTTGTATACTACCAGTTACCATTGTGCTAATGCCTACATCATCACATACTTGCCTCAGACCAGTTAAGTAATCTCAAACAGACTTGCTTATGTGGTTTCCAACACTATTGACATATTGTTAATCTATAAAAGTGGTCAAAGATATGTCATGTAGCTAATAATAGTAGCAGCCATCTTGAAGCCTGTATTTTGTCTGCACATTTATCCATTTGTATAGATAACAGCTACTTGGTGGGTATGAGAATCCATTACTTGTTAGTTCCATTACTATAGGCTATGTTAGCTTCATAGCTCCAGTGCAAAACAAAGACATTGGACAACTACCATGTCTTGGATGATCGGTAAGGGCAAAATGCCCTAAATTAGATAAATTCGATTTTTTTCCTGTTATTTCAAAAAAATCATTTGTCAAGTTTTTTTTTTATAGCTTTTTACTTCTGTCTGTGAAAACCCATTAGTAGGAAACGCCAGGGATGTCCAATTTTATCCACAAATTCCAACAAGGCACCAGCATACCTGATTAGTTGTTAAAGACTGAGACAAACTGATGAAATAGCTGGAATCAGGTGTGGGATGAAAATCTGCAGCCACATTGGCCCTTTGCGGATAAGATTGGACATCCCTGCCATACACTATTGGTAGGCCTAATTAAAAGAATATTAGTAATGTGGGTTTCTCTAATTCCTCCGTACATCTATGCACGATTACACCTCAGTCTTCATTCTGACTGGATGCAAGTGCTGTCTCTCAAATGAGAGCCAGGGTTCGTAGGACAACAGGATGATGCGAAAGGGCAGATTGCTGCATCTGTGTGCCAGGGAGGCGAGGGGAGGGGGTCGTGTAACGGCCTTGAATGTGCGAAGGCTGTTCCGGATTCATAAGCTGTTAAGCTGCACCACAGACAAGGTGATCCTAGCTGCAGCACAGTCTCGCTTACATAAGAGCTGAGATGAGAAATACGTCTGCTCAAGTAGGCCAGCTTGCCAAAGTCAAGAGATCAAAAGTGTTACAGAAATTTAAAAATTAATATTGTTTTAGTAATGTATTTTAGTGCATATAAATGACTTATAATGTAATACTGATGCATTATATTGTGATACATTTTCAGCTTGGTGGACAGTCATGACAATTAACTATGAAGGCTTTTGCTTATCAGTATTAGTGAATAATTTATTAATCACTGAATGGCCTAAGTGAACCGAATTAACAGTTTCCGGTATTTGGAAATTGCATATTAGTGCTTTACAGTTCAAAACCAAAGAAAGTAGAGTCTTTGCTTTATTTTGACCATGCCGCCAAGTTTAAGTGTACAGTCATAGATAGTGACTTACTGTAATGATCAAAATTAGTAAATACTGTAATGTATAGGACTAAACAGGAAGTACAGTAACACATTTTTGGAGAGTAAGCTACTGTAATTTGCAGTAATAGAGAGAGATGTGAGTGAGAGACAGGGTGGCCTTCAGAGGGGTGTGTCCTGTACCCCATGTGACCAGTTGTGTAATCTTAATGCTTGGCAGGCCGACCTCTTTCATAATGATCACGTTGCTCACAAACAGCAGCACTGTCAAAGAGAGCAATCTCAGCACTCACACTCTGTTAGTAACTGGATGGTGACACTTTTTTTTTTTGGATTTGAAATGAAATAGTGACTGTAAGGCTGTAAAGCTGAGTGACAGCTTTAATTTTAGGGTGTTATATTTGAGTAACCAATACAACAATTACAGTCCTTTTTTAAACAAGCCCCCATTTCAGGAGACCATAAAGAATTGTATCAATTAACATAATCTTAAATAAAATTACCATGTTTAGTTCTTGGTATCAATTCCTTTTACTGTATTGGTATCAGCCCTAATACTGAAATGTAAAAACAGTATCGGTATTGCCAGTTTCTGAGATGTTTGCACTACTGAGTGATGCTTGCATGTGCACCAGTAGATAGAGCTTAACTGAAGCAAGCAATGTTGGTGCTTTGGGATTATTTCACACTTGAGACAAGAAGTACTAAAAATACTGTAACGCAAGCATTTTTAGGGGAGGCACAACCAGCAAGGATTTCAGTACATCAAATGTAGTTAAGCATTTACACATAAACAAAGCTAAAGAGCACAGAAACTCTGAAACCATTCAAATGTAAAGTTATCCAACGAGTAAAAGCCATTGATTTAAGTTTAGTATGTTTTATTTGTGAACAATGCTTTTAACAAAAAAAAAAAAATCCCCAAAAAGTGGAATGGTGTAAACATCAAATTTAAGTAGTAATGGCAGATGGGTAGATCTTGAGGATCAGGATCAGGTATCGGTATCAGAAGGGAAAAAGTGGTATGAGTGAATCCTTTTATGATGTTTATAAGGTTTATAAGATGCTTCTAACATGCCTGAGGATCAATAGTTTCTGTTGACAGAGAATGCCTACATGCTTTGCAACTGACATGCGAAACTTCCCTCAAAGTAACAACCATTTGCATCTTAGCGACATAATCATAAAGTTCATAGCAATATTAACTCAATGTCTCTCTCACACTCATGCACACAAACACACACACACTGCTTGCTGACTCCTCAATGTAGGATTACAGCACTGACATTATTGGATTTTGCCAGCACCTTTTGGCCAGTAATCCTGGTAAATCATTTCAAATATGCTGCCATTACCACCCGCGGGAAATCTCCTCAAAATGGCATTAAGATGGCAGGGTTGGTAGCAGTGCAGCCTCAACTTGAGCCCCGTCAGAAACAATCACAGTTCAAGCACACAGACTGTGGTTGGTGTTCCTCAGTGATCATCTTAGATAATGCCACAGGTCAGTAACATTTATAGTTGTCTGGTCTGCCACACTGAATAAACACAAATACAGTATGACACCATATGGTGTAAAAATACTGTTGGCCATCTCTAGTATATATGGGACAGATTTATGATTTCCTATGTGGATGTTGATAGGTTTTTCAAGGATTAGAGAAAAGCATGAATGCTTACTCTGGGTGGTCAATGTCAATAAAGTCAATTGATGCTTCTTAGGCAGTAAAGAGTCATCATAGTGCTCAGTTGCTGTGGATATAATAGAAAATGGAAATGAACATCTGCCTGTCACCTCTTTCAGGAAGTGATTAGCTTGTCAGAAGGAAGTACCGTGGACCTCAGGAAGCCAGGGGAAGACGATGAAGCCTCTGTGGTGGTTGAGGATACAATGGAGCCGGAAGAGTGTCTCCCTGAATGTGAGAGAATGATATTGTTCAAATTAAAGCGGGAAAAAAAATGTCAACCATCATCCCCTTATCTCCTTTGAAGTTGACCACATGCTTAAGTCTGTTTCTTATTACTTATTTAAGGCACAAACTTCAGGCACCTAACATCTCTTGGGGAAAACTGTATAAATTCAATTATTTTCCAAATTATTGCTTTGACATTGAAGTTTTTTTCTGGCACTTTCTGAAGCAGCACCTGATCCATTATAATCAAAGCCTTCTGCAAGGCTTAGGTGGATTAGGTGTGGTGGATCAGAGTTACATCTGTATAAAAAAAATCAGATGTCCAGAGGAAGGGTGGGTGACTGTTTTAGACCATGTTAGACAAAATCGTCTCCCTAGATGTAGGTCACTCTATCTGCAGTTGTCGCTTCAAACCGCTTGACCCAGATCCAGGTCTTATGACATAAGATAATAAATGACTATTTGAGGACACAGGCCTGTACTCCAGATGACCTTGATCTCACTGTTTGTTGGCTAGTTTCCTTCACCTTTTTTTTTAGTTGCTGACTCTAACAATAATGTCGCTTTCTGCAGTCTGCGTGCGTCGCTGTGAGTGCTGTTACATCAACACCACGCAGGGTTTGGGTCTGGCCTGGTGGAGGCTGAGGAAGACCTGTTACCAGATTGTGGAGCACAGCTGGTTTGAGACCTTCATCATCTTCATGATCCTCCTCAGCAGTGGAGCTCTGGTAAAAGGCTGCTTAGAAAATTTCCATGAACAGATAACTTAATTTTCTCAAGTTATTGTCATTTTGTGCTAATATTTAAATACAGCATTTCATAGTTATATAATTAATTACATTTACATATACATTCTGAATCGACAGGTTCAAGATTGCAGTTCTCCTTTGTTGCATTTGTTTCAAACCATGCCAGTGTCAAGGAATGACAAAAAACATGGCAAAAATGTAAAATGTTTACCCAAAACATGACACAACAGTGTACAACAACAACTTCAAATTCAAATTATAATTTTATTTTATTTTATTGTATTTGATGTTAAGGTTTCCTCACCTCTTTTATTGTTTATTTTTATTTATGGATATACAGCATTGGTGGGTTTATAATGCTCAGTTCTGTTTATTTTCTTAAGCACATTATTACTGTTTTTACCATTGTGATCAGTTTTATTTCATTTTGTTTTATTTTATTACCCAGTAGAATCTAAAATGGGGGGGGGGCATACCAGACTTGTTCATTTTCCGTACTTAATCTGTCAGGCGTCTGTTTTACTTTTTGTTTGCTATTGTGCTGTGGCTTTCATGGATTTCAGATACACAACTTTTTGTACTTAACATTACTGACACTAGTGCTCCCAGAGGGTTGGATGGTTGTTCGGTTAGCTTTATAAGTTGGAACGTTACATGACATAACCATCCAGTCATGTGTAGAAAGGTACTTTACATTAAAAAACAGCTTTATTCAGACATTACACTCCTTTAGGAGAACCATTTACGTACAGCAGACCAATGTCAATTGAGAAAGGGTTGGGCAGGACATATATATCACTCAAATTTCCAGTCAAAGGCTAGGGGGCAGCCATACTTATTGATAAAAATATACCTTTTACAGTGAAGAGTGTAGAGGCAGACCCCGCAGAAGCTATGTCATTGTGGTGGGGCAACTTTGTGCATTTTTGGTCATCTTGACAAACACTTATGCACCAAAATGATGTATGGCATAATCCTACTTCTAGATGATACTCTTTTTTTTCTCCCCAGTTCATAGGACCTATTCCAGTCTAGTTATCGCCCTTGGAGACTCAATCCGCTAATTCTGTCAGAGGAAGCTTTTACTAATTTCATCGCATGCAAGATTAGGCTATTTCTTGAGATTAATCAATCTCCAGGAATGTCCTCCTTAACCATTTGGGAGTCATTGAAGGCATATTTATGGGGCAGGATCATCTCTTACTGTGCAAATAAAAAAAAAAGAAAAAATGTCAAAGTGCTGCGGAGATTTGCGTTTACCCTCATCTAATGCTCTCAGTTCAGTTCATGAAGGCCTTGCTGATTAGCTGATGAGCTGTAGTACATGTCTTTACTGAGGCAGTGTGCTGAAGTCTGCAGTGTTTTAGTGGTGGCTGACACATGTTTTAAAGAACTGGAGATACTGGAGCGAGATAGGCATTATACTCATCTCCCCTCTGCAGGTGCAGTGAAAAAGCGTATCATTGCAAACCAAGTTTGCTCTTCTGTCAACATGTTCATCTTTAAGTCATAATAGGGGTGTTATGAACATGGGGAAAAACTGGTTGGATACTCACTAATCAGCTGCGGCAAAGAACTGCCAACCAAACCATTTCAGCAATTAAGGATGAGCAAGGCTCAAAAAGCACAGACAGCCTAAAAATTACCTCTTTTTACCAGCCTTTACGCAACTGTAACTCACTTGTGAGTCCTGTGCTGGAAGATTTTTTAAAACCTGGTGTGCCCCTGCTGTACACCTGGGGACAGCTGCTGGGTTGGTGGAACACCTCTCGGTCGCGGAGATAGCATCAGCAATCAGATCAATGCAAACCGGTAGATCTCTAGGACCAGACAGTTACCCAATGAACTTCTTTACAAAAAAAAAAATAGACCTACTGTCCTCTTTATTACTGTCAGTTTTCAAAGAATCTCTTTCATCAAAATCCCTACCTTCAGCCATGCGCCAGGCAGCTATCTGTTTGACCCTCAAGAAAGACAAAACACCCTCGAGTGCAACTCATTCAATCCCATTTCTCTTCTAAATTCTGCTAAAATCCTTGCAAAAGTTCTGGCATGCCATTTTGGAGGGGGTTCTTCCTTCCATCATACCACCTACTCAAACAGAGTTTATTAAAAATCGTTTTTGCCTTTGAATATCTTTTATAGCCCCTTTCCACCTGGCATTCTAGAGGTAGTGCTCTCACTTGATGCTGAAAAGGCATTCGACTAAGTGGAGTGGGGCTTTTCAGCACTTCGAGAGGTTTGGGTTTGGCCTTAAATTCATATCATGGATCAGGATTTTATATATATTGCCTTTGGCTGCAGTGCACACTAACAATAACCTGCCTACCAGCTTTGAGCTCTACCACAGGACAAGACAGGGGTGTCCCATATTTCAGTTTCACTCTACGCAGACAATATGTTGTATATCGCAACCCCTCTCAAGTCTCCCCAGGCAAAATATCTGGCTACAAAATGAATTTCCCGAAAAGCAAGCTGATGCCTATTGGCACTGGGGATGGTGGGATGCCTTTAGCCTCATTTCCTTTTAAAAAAAAGTCCTTGGGAATGGCTTACACATAACCATAAAGATCTATATGCTGCTAAGTACCAGCCTCTATTATCCAATGTGACACAGGATATTGAGCACTGGGACCACCTGCCAATCTGTCTGGTAAAGATGAACGTTCTGCCTAAATGTCTGTATATATTTCAGTGTCTTCAGGTCCTTCTAACAAAATGTTTCTTTTCTACATTAAATCATCTGATATCGACTTTTATTTGAAACAATAAAACACCCCGAATTAAAAAAGGTTTTCTACAAAGATCTCGTACAATGGGAGGAGTGGTGCTCCAAATTTCCTGTATTACTGGGCGGCCAGCATAAGAGCATTGCTATACTGGGTTGAGAACAATGTTGCTCTCTCTGAATAGTCAGTTCTAGACGGTGTGTCCATTGGGTCCACTTCTCTAGCAGCTTTATTGTGTTCCAGACTGCCATTCACATAGCCTTTTTGTAGCTTCTCTCCTAATCCAGTTAGTATACACTCAGTTAAAATCTGGAACCAGTTTAGGATATCCTTCTCCTAAGGGCCAGCTTTGGGGCCTGTGACAAGCAGTGTCAGTTGCAAACAATCATGTTTGTTCTGTCAGTGATGGATGAGGCCTTTGTTGCTTGGGCTAGAAGGGGTGTGGTCTCACTGTCTGATTTTTATATGTTGTCTGTAATTATGCCTCCTTCAAACAGTTTTCAGTTCCAGATCTCACTTTTGTAGGTACTCGCAGCTCCGGAACTTTGTAGCCTTAGACTTGGATAGTTTTCCGCTATGCCCTCCCACTTAACTGCAAAGTGGTTAAAAAGCGGGCTCTAAGTATGATTTACAAACTACTCAATACGTACATTCAACTTCTTTAGACCTCATTGAAAGTAAATGGGAAACAGGCTTAGACAAACTAATATCAGAAGAAACTTGGCACAAAATAATACAGGAGTTTTTTCCCTTCCATATGTTTAAGGTACAATGTTATTCAGTTTAAAACTGTACAGTTTCTGCACTGGTCTGAAGTAAGACTATGTCTTTCTAAGATCGAAGCTGACATAGATCCCACATGTGATCACCCCAGCCACTCTGCTGCACATGTTTTGGACATGTCCATAGCACTGCATGTTTTTGCAAACCATCTTTGAAACCTTTTCTAGTCTTAAAGATGTGGTAGAGACATCTCTGCTCACTGCATTGTTTGGCGTGGCCCCGGCGGACACCCCTCTTTGTAAGAAAATTAACATGTTGGCCTTTTGCTCTCTCCTGGCCAGGAGACTGATCTTGTTTAAATGGAAAGATCCTATACACCGACATACAGTCATTCGATCAGGGAAGTCATGCATCATCTCAAATTGGAGAAGATTAGATTCACTGTCAGAGGGTCTTCTAGGAAGTGTCATACTATTTGGCAGCCTTTCTAAATCTTTGTCAAGGATCTGGAAACTGACAGTATGACAATGTAATTTTTTCTGTTATTTCATTTTACTTGTATTATCTATTTTTCTTTTATAGAAATCTGGATATGTGTAATGTTTATATGTGTGTATCTGGTACTTGAGGGGTGTGGTATTTAGTATTTGGATTTGTTTGGACCTGTGATATATTGTGAAAAATACAATAGAAAGACCCTTTAAATTATAAAATATCTTCTATTTACAAACCGAATGGTATTGATTGAAAGATTAAGATTAAACAGTAAGACAAGTGAATAGATACGTGGGCATATTGACTGATGGTCTGGTTATAAATAAGGTACAGATGAAGGCATAAAGTGCTAAAGATTCATATCCAGACACAATAAATGTGTGCACAGAACGAATTGATTAGAATAAACAAACAGGAAGTCCCAGTTTAAAAGCAGTCCTAAACAATGAGCAATCCTCACTGATCCACTGGTTCAATGAGTGAAAAATAGTATAGAATTACAGCAACTATGTATATTACCAAACAAAACTCATCCCTTAAACTATTAGTAATCTACATCAAATTATCAGCAAACTGGGCTCCTAAGTAGAACAACTGTCTAATGGTCTGCTTTATTGTCAAGAGTGTGTAAATTTGATGTAGCGTTGAAGCCATTTGAACAAACCAAATAATGTAGACTTATTCACTGCACTTTGGATCTACATACTCTTCTCTGTCATCTCGTTTCATTGTGATGTATAATGCAGTATGTAGGTCCTCCAGTTTTTTTATTATGTTTTATTGTTATATGTTTTTTTACTATCCAGAATGTATTATGATGTATACAATTTGTCTTTTTTCAGGCATTTGAAGACATATATATTGAACAGAGAAAAGTGGTGAAAGTGATACTGGAATATGCAGACAAGGTCTTCACCTATATCTTTGTGCTGGAGATGTTCCTCAAATGGATTGCATATGGATTTAAGAAGTACTTCACAAACTACTGGTGCTGGTTGGATTTCCTGATTGTGGATGTGAGTTTACAGTCTTACAGCTTTGTTCATCATGTCGAAGTTGGCTGCCTGTAAGAAAACTTACGTAAAGATCAGTTCACTTCAGTCAGACTGTTCAGGGTGCGTATTAGAGTGGTATACCTTCTAAATTCATACCAATTATTTACTTTGTTTTATACAATATAATCACCAGTATAAGATCAAATTTCACTTTGTTTAACACTGTTGATGTTCCTGGGTGCTGATTCCCTATAAAAATGGTCCAGCCAAGACTGTCTGAGGAAATCATTAGCAAATAAACATGACGTTACACCATTATTCGTGTTTCTTAATGTATTATTTATAATAACAAACACAATCCTTTATGAATTACATTTATATAAATGATTAAATATTAACACAGGTTTTTCACAGCGCTTTAAAATTGTAATGGCTTTCATTCATTTTTAAACAGCTTGCTTAAAAGGATAATTTATACTGTATGTAGGCCGTAAAAGCAAGCTGATTCATTGTTTTAGCCTGAAAAAGCAAGTAACCTAGTTGCCTTAAAATTTTTAGTTAATAGAACCTGTAATAGTAAGTTAACACAACAGTAATCTGTGGTTTACGTTCTGTTAACTTATTATTTAAAGTTCAGTGAACCCAAAATTTGTAGGCAACCAGGATACTTAGTTTTTCTAGGTTTGAACACCAAGTCATTTATACAGTGTTGATGCAGCATTGTTAAATCGTCCTTACAGGCCCAAAGAGTCATTGTAAAACTAAATGCTACTGATTCAAGGTTAAAATAGCCACATGCACGTGCAAATTCACACCCACACTCACCAAAATATGGAGTAATTTGCACTGGCGAGTGAGATTTGATTTGCATGCACAAGCCCTCACTGTGTTTCTCCTGGTCTCATCCGCCCGTCTGACCCCATACAGATCTCCACACACACCTCTAATGATAGGGTAAGTTCATAGTTCAAAGGTCAGAGGTGAGTAAACACTCAGGATAAGCTGTCACATCTGCATCACAACTGCTTTTCTGCTTCACTCGTACCACTTCAAGATATAAATGCCACCGTCTCTCTCTTTCTCTCTTGGGATAAATCCAAACCTGCATTTTATTTGCATTCAAAGTGTGTAGTGCTACAGATTTTGTAACATTGATGTGGTTACATGCTCAGGACCTTGGCTTTTATATCAGATGAAAATGCACCCATCAACTGAAATGTTTGTCTCTAGTTTAGCATGAGAAACAATTTGTTAGTAATATCTCACAATAGGTTTGAAAACAATTTTTATAATACTGTATTTAGCAAGGATGCTAAGGATTGCTAAGGACAGTCTCTTAAGTTGATCTTAGCTTAGCATGCTTACAAATAATTAAGATATTTTC
>JAILXH010080424.1:632-17058 GCA_023558415.1 Piaractus mesopotamicus | reverse complement strand
CAATTCTGACTCGGTAAGTTTATCTAGAACAGAGCGTTTCACACCAAACCGCTCTGAACTGCTCTGAACCGCTCTGTTTACATCTTCACCACTTAATTATGTAGAATTTTGAAACATTGGTGGAGTTTCCCTTTAAGGCACTAGATCTCCATGTCAGTGAAATGATGCTCCAAATCAGTGTTTTTTTTAGAACAATAATACTGAAAGTTCTCCTGCTTTGGCTGGTGGGTCATTCTCAGCTCTGCAGTGGTGGTGGTGTGTTAGTGTGTGTTGCTCTGGTGCGAGTGGATCAGACACAGTCTCAGTGTTCACTGTGGAAGGATTAGTAACACAGTGTTGAAACTAACCAACAGGCTTCAGAATGATGCCATGTTAAAGCTATGATGCTTATAACGACATATTTGTGAACAGGAATAAAAAACACTTATGATAACAAAAGTTACTGGTACAAAACCATCTTCATAGCAAATCTCGAGAACTCACGACATTGTCTGACATTGCTTTGGGCAGATAAACTGTGCGACAACAGATGGTTTACAGTCTGTTAGTTCACTCGAGATGTAGATGTAGATTTACAGTCATATGAAAAAATTTAAACACCCTCAGTCAAACTACACACTTTGTTGATTTTCTAATTGAAAATAAGTTACTACGTCCTCTACAGGGAACCTGAACATGGCATCTTTCTGCAAAAGTTTATGCAAAATATCTATATGTTTGATGAGTTGAAAAAAAGAAACATAAAATATAAAAGGTGCCATTACTTTTGCACAGGTCACATTTCATCTGAGTATGATTCATTTGATATGACTGGTCTTACAACTTACAAGGTCTGATATAATTGGTGAAGCTGGTGGCTCCATTTTTCACTTAATGTTAGTAAATCTGTGTTAGCACAGCAGCGGCGAGGCAGCGCCTCCCTCAGGTCGTGCCCTGCTATCACAGTACATGTTGAATATGGAGATGTGATGGCAGAGTTGAGTAACGAAGACTGGATAAGACAGATTTATTTGGGAAGGGGGTGCTAAATAATATTTGGGGGTCTAAAGCCCATCCAGAACTGGCCTAGCGACGGCCGTACTGTTTAGAACGTGTACTTACACTTAAAAAATCTACAGAACATAACTTGACCAGGGGTGCACAAACTTTCGCATATGACTGTAGATGTACCTGATAAAAGGTGAAAGGGTAGATGTATCTAATAAACTAGCAGCCTAAATACTGAAGCCTGCCTCAGTCTAACTGAGCTCAGGACCTGTGAGATCAGAGTGTAGCTGTGAACATGAACGTCCACCATTTATTAAACCATCTTAGAAACAGATTAACGACTTCAGAGCGTCTGAATCAGGGGGAATAAACGAAGTGCTACCGCAGCGACTGGGTTGTCCTGCAGAGATGCAGTGGTGTCAGCCCGTCCTCCGTCAGCTGGTCCGGGTTGGCTCCGTGCTCTAAGAGAAGCTCTGCACACTCAGTATTGCTGTTGGCACAGGCTTCATGCAGGGCTGCCTTCCCTCCTGCGCTGAGATTGGGATGAGCTCCGTGCTCGAGCAGGTACTGCAGACACTCGTTAAAACCTTGAGCGGCAGCTATGCAGAGCGGGCTTGTCAGCTCCCGCTTATATTCCAACGACCAAAGTCCTGCAACAGAACAGAATTGAGCAGTGAGACCTAATTAACCCCTTAACCAGCCACGCACCCACATCTTAAACCTATGAATAGCTTTATTCATTTGCACTGAACCTCCATAGTTACTGAATAATGAGCCTCAGTATGTAATAAGTCTGAAAGGTTGAGGGGTTAAGGCTTCATATCGGCCTGTTTTCTGAATAATCTAATAAAATGGCTCTTCACAGCTCACAGATTCAAGACTTCTCATAATTAGGTGCCACTCAGGCTGCGCAGTGTATTGTTTGCTAATTGTTAATGCCATATGGCCCTTTGCAGTACTGATATCACCAAAGTCTGCAAAATGCAGATGAGCCTCTGACCAGTCACTCAGTGTTTTATTGTGTGTTGTGACCAATCACAGTGTTGGGATGAATCAAGACGTTCACATGGTCCAATAAATGTGAATCATTTTGGTAAAAATAATGCAGGGCAATGTCAACATGTAGCAACATAATCACAATATAGCATTTTGTCCATTTTGCGCATATTTTTATCAGGGAACTTCAGGAAAAGCTCAGAACTGAAGATTCTGTCTCATTTCAACAAAACATCCCAAAGAAACTGTAGGAAATCACATAACCGTCCAGTGAAAATCAAAAGTATAAAAGATGCATGTGGGATCCACCTGATCTGACCTGGACACTCTTAAAAAGATGGTTCTTCAAGGGTTCTTTGGTAAAGAAAATGATTCCATATAGATCAGTGAACACTTAAAGGGTTTTTTGCAAGGTGAAATGGTTCTTCAGATTGATGGAGAATGTGCTGTAGATGGTTCTATGTAGAACCTTTTTGAAAAGGGTTCTATATAGCACCAAAAAGGGTTCTGCTGTTATTGCAACCTTGACGTTGTCACAGTAGAAAAACCCTTTTTGGTGCGTCCATACATACATCTCCTAAGCTGCTTATCCTTCTGGCAAGCGGAGGGGTGCTGGAGCTTTTTGGTGCTGTGTAAAACCACCTACAGCACATTCTCCATCAAGCTGAAGAACCATTTCACAATGCAAAGAACCCTTTAATCATGCATATGTTTGTTTGAGTGTTCGTTGTTCTGTATAGAACCATTTTCTTTACTAAAGAACCCTTGAAGAACCATCTTTTTATGTACGCAGTAAACCAGAGACAGCAGTGCAGTTATATATAAGATAGTTATAGTAAAACTGTTACTCTACTGAACAGCGTTGTACCCGAGGGTCCGAACGTGGTCGCGGTGTTCGCCTGCCACTGCAGCTCCTCACGGTTCACATTGTAAAACACATCAAGGTCTATGTAGTTCCTTTTGAGGAGGGTGCGAAGCCCCTTGGCATCTCCCGTAATCACGGCCCTGTAGAGCCTCAGGGAGCGAATGTCGGCCTTTCCCTCGTCTCTCTGCCCCGGCTGACGGCTGTTCTCCTCCAGTAAGGCCCGCCACCCGTCCAGCTGCACGGTGGAGCAGAGACTTTCGAACCGCAGCGTCCTCAGCATCTCCTCCAAATGGCCAATGTTTTCAGAGACTTCGGCTTTTATAGGCCTGGTCATATTTTCCTGCAGCTCAAAGCACTTTTGTTCTTCTATTAATAGCAGTGCATTGTTATCCATCAGTTGCTCAAAGCTTTACTGGATCCATATTTAGCAGCTGATGTATGAGACACTTTAAACCCTTTTGAGCTGCAAAAATGTATTACCTTTCATTTTCACGTTAGAGTAAAAACATTATATCACTGTTACATTTTCATTATTATTATTACTATAGTTTACTTTTGAATACATTATCATTTCTTTTCTGGTTCAGTCTTTTTATTTATTTTATTTTCTGTTGTTTTTATATGCTTGTTCTTTGCTTATTTCTCATTGTAAAGTACTTTCAGCTGCATTTTAATGTATGAAAGTGCATTTTACTATTTAGTATTATTTAGCCCTGAAATGGCCAATGGACCCGTGAGCGTGTTCACATTTCCATCACAATTCTATGCTTAAGAACAACCAGTTTGCATTGTAGTCCATGTAGTTGCTGAACAGGGATTGGGATTTTAAGGCTTATGTAAGTTTTTTTCTTCTCCTATAAAGTTTATAATGTGCAGAAACACATTTCCTCTCTTCTCACTGCAGGGCCGAAGGGCTCTGAGCACAAAGGATAACCATTCCAGTGTCTTTTCCACACAGATACAGTTCGACACAGAATGCTCAAGAACCGGGCTCAGTGTGCTTTTTCAGCATGGTTAACTAACCGTACTCGAGGCCACAGAACTGTTTTCTGGGATGACGTAATGCCGTAGCTATTCACTGATTGGTTCTATGTTTATGTCGATATTGTGCCACAGCATCAAACTTGAAGACAGTTAAATCAGTTCAGTTCAGTCACACGGGGCAAATAAATGTAAGCAGTGCACGATTTTAAACCCACCATTCAATAAACATCAAAGCCAATCAATCAATCTAACATCAATTTCTAAATAGTAAACAGCGCTGATAAGCAGGAGAGAGGAGCTGGTAAGCGTTAGCTTAGCTCACATGACAACAGCTCTGCTCACCACAGAACAGGTTTGATTCTGACTGACAAAAGTTAAGTTGATAATGACTCGACTAAAGTCGAGCGGCTGGTGTTGGACGCTCATGATAGCTGGATCCTCTCTTCTAGTTATCTTAGCTAAAGAGATCCAGACACCCCAGTGCAGTTTGGATTTGACAGACTGGTGCTCTGCGCAGTACCGACGATAAAAGCATATCAGCGAGAGCAAAGTCGCCTGATCTGTGTTGGAGTGATAAAAAGCCTGTTCTGCAGTGTGTTAAGCTGTAGCCTGCTAGGCTAAGCTAACATGACTGTACGGTGCCTCCCACCACAGTAACTTACACACTCGGTTTCAGCGAACTGATGCTTAAAAACACCGTTTAGAGAATAAAGACTCGTATTTAAAGACTCAGTAAAGACTGAGAGCACAAACTCGAATGTCTGGTGTTGAAGTGACAGAAATATAGTAAACAGAATTGTTGTGGTGCTTTGAGCTGAACCCTGCTGAGCGACGCTAATGCTAGTGTGGTTAGCCGGCTACAGGTGAAACCCACCGCAGTACAGGCTGTTTCAGTAACAGATGCTCAAATCCCACCCGTTTAGAGGATAAAGAATCTGAGATCAGCCGAGTGTTTGGTGTTGGAGTGACGGACGTGTTTTGTGGTGGGTGGTGTGGGTGTAGCCGTTAGCCTGTTGTATGTGCAATTAGCCACTTGTACGTGTAGTTTTCTTCAGTGTTTCCTGGTTCTGATTTGGCGGTAGTCCGAACCAGCGAGGAACGGCACAGTGCGGCTCTGGGAACCATTCAGCTCGACAGTGGAACAGAGGCCAGAGTTTTGTTAAAAAGCCAGAGGGTCTCTGATTGATGGATATCAGCTGCAGTGTTGCCAGGATGCTTGTTGTCTGAGAAAGTGTGTCATGCATGCAGTACAGCTCTGACTACCGCAGTCCTCCCGCGGCCCTTTGTGTCGGGCGTTACTGCAGATCCCTGCTTCAAACAGACCAGCACGTCAGCCCCACTGACTGAGACTCATGCTGAAGGCTTTAGCTGTAAAACGTAGGCAGCGTATCCTCTAAAACTATATTAAGGAGCTTTGTTCACCGTCCCTGAAAGCCGGTGGGAGGAATGTACAGTGTCAACATGGAATACCAGCCTGTTCCAGTGTGTCCTCAGAGTAGATAAGCTTCACACCACAAGTGGAGCCCCTGGATGATGTCCGTGCTACACTGGCAGACTCTCTGTCGACATCAGAATCTCGAAAAAATGTTTTGGTCAAACCAACGTCTCTTTAGAACTGCGGTCCAAACACTGAGACTTTTTTAAAACAATGAAATACAAAAAACTGCAAAGCTGTTAGGAAAAGGTTAAGTAAAAGAAGAAAATCAGTATTTAATAGTAATGACCGTATTGATTATGGAGAGTGATTTTGTATTATGGTGCTGTGTTTGTTGTGTTACACCTGATGTCTACTGTGAGATTTGTTTAGATTACAGACCACAACGGAAATAAGTCTTCAGATGTTTCTTTGTTCTCACTGACTGTTTCTGTTTTTATGCATTGCCTCTTTAGAAGTGTGGTGACTGCTGTTCATTTTAAAGATCTATTGTTTTTTGAATATTTTTTGTTCTTTTCGTTATTTTTAAACCGATTTGTTGGGGGTTGTTGGTTACTGAAGTCTCTGTTTTATGTCTGGAATGTGTGATTTCTTCAGTGGGGACAGTTTGTTATGTTGCTGCCTGTTTTAAACAGGACCTCCTGTAAAAGAGGCTTTAAATCTCCGATGTTTCCTAAACTACAATTTTTCAGTGAGTTAACCGCTCAAATATCCAGAGCCCAAAGTTTTACTACACACTTCTAAATCCTAAGAATAGCTCAGGTTTTCACTGAAGTCCATGTAGTGAGGGTGAAAATGAAAACTGTTCCACTGAAAGCAGCTGCAGCACCAACTTTAAAGCGTTACTGTTTAGCTTTAAAAGGTCTAAAACTATGGATGGACTGTTTCTGTGCTAGCAGGACGTTAGAGAGGAGACGTGTGGAGGAGACGGTTGATGTGTAGAGACAAGAAACATACAGAGGACTTTCAGAACGGTTCTTCATTTTCTTTTTTTAGTGATTGCACATCACAAAGCAGTGTGCAACACTATTGTTATCCAGCGATTTCTTCTTCTTCTTCTTCCTCTTCTTCTTCTTGGCACACTTTTTTTGTCGACTAAATCACCCTTTAGTTTTCGAGGTATCATCACTGTTCCAACTCCGGAATGTTCTGTCTAATTGGGAATCGTGTGCTTGTATACAGCTTTTTGATCCAACATACGGTTTTTGAACCGTCTTCATTAAATTACGATTATTTTCCTGTAGGAATGAATGTGGTTCAGAAGTTGTACAACCATCTATCTACTGTACTTCTGCTCGACCAAACTTCTCTGTTTATTTGTTTTGTTTTGTTCATTTTCTGTTATAAACACTGTTTGACACGCTAGTCAACATTCCTGAATCACTGCATGTTTTGTTGATTTAAATCCTCATAGCACTTTACTGGTTAATTAAAATAAACACTGGGTGTTGATATCACGGCAGAGCCCCTGATCTTTATATGCCCAGGTAGCGTCCCTGGATCGACCAACAGCTGTTTGTAGGCTTTGTTTTTTATATAAGAAACATGCAAATAGTATATAACCAATATTTCTCCACTGTTCAGACCAGAGACCCTCTCTCAGCATCAGTGAGCTGCACTGTTGATGTGGAGATACTCCCTAAACTCAGTGTAGGGATCTTTTTTCTTTCAGTCTGGTATCAGTTTTCTCATTTGGGTTCAAAAGGTTCAAGAATCTCTAGTTTACTGGATTAAATCTCATAACAGCACAATAGCAGTGCTACATGTAGTTCAGTAGTGATTAAAAATGCACTAAATGAATAGTGTGAATTATATTAGAGCTGCATTCAGTCATCAGTCAGTGTTCAGGGTGTCACTGCAGCTGTTCAGCTGAAGGCATGACTAGGAAAAGTGCAGTTTAATTCTATTCTGCTGCCTCATTACAGTCGACGTACATGTGGAACAGGAGTGATGAATTCAGTGCAGTAAATGTTTGTTCATAAATCTGTACTAAACAGACCTAAACATAAAACTGAAGATGCAAATGAACATGGGCCTCATTCTCCAACATCCTCCTAAGTCTGTTCTTAAGTGTGTTGTTGATAAAGATCCTAAGAAAAAGTCTCATTCATGTCGTGTTCTTAAAGCGCAGAACTGTTCTCACCTTTGTGTTCTTGAGTGTGTAGATTCTGTTCTTACCTGAGAACAAACCCCACATAAGAGAACACTGGTGAGTCAGAATCTTCGTCTAAACTGTGTAAGTGGGTTTAAGAAGGAATTTCTTCTTAAAGTTTGGTGAACGAGGTCCAATGATCTTAGACATGCAGCCGCAGGCATAAACACATAGGATAAATACCCCCCCCCCCCAAGTCATGCGGGAGGTGGGGGGGCCTGGAGGGTCGTAGCACTCCCGGATTTCTGGATTGTAACTGTTAAAGATGATAATAAAACGTTCTGAACGGTATAATAATGTGAGCGCAGTAGAGACCCATGTGGGCTTGTTTAGAGCAGAGTTCGTATTTTAATACAAAAAAAAATGGTAAAAATCTGCTGGAGCTGCAGTTGGTAATGAAAATACCGTTTAACGCCGTATTTTCATTACAGTGAGCCGCTTTGCAGGCGTGTCGCTCAAACACGCAGGTTGAGGTTCAAAGAGAGTCTGTGCAGATTTATAGGCTAGTTGTGACACTCAGAGCAGCCTAATATTGTTTTTTAGCTTAAAAAAATAATCCAACGTCATAATAACGTTTTATCGACTGCCGTGTCTCGCGCTCAGTGTGCTCAATGTGGAACTGTGGGTGTGACACATTCGGCTACCCTGCCATCTGATTGGTCGGCGCTCAGTTCATTTGCATAAAGTTCCTCCAGAGAGCTGGTGGTCTGATGTGTCAGGTGTTTATATTAGCTGTGTTCCAGAGCCGAGGCTGCAGCCGAGGTAGTGCGGTTCCTCGGTAGGACTGTCCTATGAAGACTCCTCCTTAGTAGCCTATTGGTCACACAAATGGGACAGTGCTAACGAGGCTGCGTGGTGACGTCACCAAAAAGGCCCCGCCTCTTGCAATTGTGGCGTGAAATTTCTAGGCTGTATACGACGGGTCCTTCACTTTGGAACTGCCTGCTATGATGTAGAGGCTGGGAAATGAACCCTGGCTGCAGCTGGACTTTGGAACGCAGACAGTGTCGTCTCTCGCCTCATTGTAACGGTATGACACAGTCTGTTTGATGAGATTGAATCATTTTGCATGACATCATCGGCCATGTTACATAAATGCTGATTAAAATTTCAACACCTCCAACTTTAAACACCTTCCGGTGTCCCTGTGCACCCAACCACCCCCCCCACCGCCCCAACACATACCCTGGGTGCCACATTAACATGCCACCCTGCAAAAACTCCCTACCAACCCTTTTCCATCCCTGACAGAACTTTCTGGATCCTCCACTGGAGAAAGGAGCTCTCTCTCAGTGAGAACATGGCCAGTTCTGTCCACGACATCTCAACTAACGTTTCCAGTGTGTGCTCCGTTTAGATGGATCGTCTTGTTGATGGAGCTTTTTTATCGCATTTTGAGTTTGATTCCATTGTTTGCAAACAATAGAGATATGAAAAATCATTTGGAGGTTGTACTACTGACCGCTCTGGCTAATGGTTTACATAAACTGGTGATTTTATTAGTGAAGGTGTCAACAAAAATTAAGAATCTGAGTCACTACTTTGCAGTGTGTAATTTAGTAATCCATTAAATCCTTTAAAATACTTACAAACTCGCAACCACAGTGCATCTTCACGTCTAACTTAGCTGTGTCTAAGTTGTTTACTTTCAGGTCTTATTGAGCTGCAGTGCACCAGCCAGATTAGACCTCCCTTTCAGTCAGCTGGCTCAACCTCAGACTCACCACGCTTCTGTGCAGTCCACCGCAGCTCGTCGCTTTGGAACACTAGAATCTTATTGAGCTCCTCAGGGTCTGAGAACCCGTCCTGCAGATCTCTCCAGTGGTGGGCCAGCAGCTCGACCAGGACAGGAGGACAAGGGAAGTCCAGTCCTGGCTGCTTAGAGCCTCGCCTGCACTTTTTGCTTCTAGCCTCGTCACTCTCTAAAGAAGGCCACCTTTGGTCAGTGAGGCACGGACAGGCAGGTGCGCGACTCGCAATGTACGCTTCTCCATCCTGCGAGAGCATCACTGCTGAAGAGGTCACTTTTCACGGTCCGTTTGGGTTTTTACCTGCCCGCTCTGCGACTATTTATATTACCACTGCTGCCCTACATCATGTATTTTTAGTGCAGATGGCATGTGATTGTTGAGGGTCATTTGATTCCAATGGCAGACACAGACTTTATCATTGTTTACCCCACAGCTCTGGATACATGAGACACAATCGAAACGAAGGGGTCAGAATAGTAAACATGTCAGATGTGAGGCTAAGTGGAGTGCATTGGTGCTGATATCACCAGAGCGTTGATCTAGAAATAGTACCAGACAAGAGAAAATAACAGTGGCTTTCCATTGTCCTCCAATCAGATTGGCCAAACAGCTGCCCAGGAATCTGCAGTGTGATCCTGGCAGATGCTTGACATGCTAACCTTTCATCCCTCAGCTGTTAGACGGGTCGACATTAAAATACAGTGAAAAGTGAAAAGTTTTTGCTTAATTAATTGAATGGTAGATGTGAACTGTTTGCAATTTTCTTGCCTGTTTAAGTGATTTATAGACAACTTACATGCAAATGTTTTTGCTTTTCTGATATGAATTGTAAACTATTAGAAATATTATTTTTCAACTCATTTTAAGGTTACATGTATGCCTTCCATAGCAGCCCATAGTAAGAGGTCCATCGTTAAAAAATGGTGTACATGTGCTTCATTATCCACTTGTCCTATTTTCTGCAGTATCAGCTGCAAAAATCTGCACAATTTGGCTTTACAGTCAAAATACATATCACTGTAGTATCAAAACCTTGTAACTAACCAGCTGCTCTCACTGTGTGAATGTTTGATGATACATGGACCAGTAGAAATGGTCCAAAATGAACAAAATCTCATTACATTTCCATTTCTGAGATATGAGGTTTAGTTACAACGGTGATGAAATAACAGTGGCTCTCCACTGTCCTCTAATCAGATTGGCTGAACAGCTGCCCGGGAATCTGCAGTGTGATCCTGACAGATACTCGACATGCTAACCTTTCATCCCTCAGCTGTTAGACTGGTCGACATTAAAGTACAGTGAAAAATGGAAGGGTTTTGCTTAATCGACTGAATGGTAGATGTGAACTGTTTGCATTTTTCTTGTCTGTTAAGTGATTTATAGACAACTTACATGCAAATGTTTTTCGACTTTCTGTTAGGAATTGTAAATTATTAGAAACAACAATAATTTGCAACTTATTTTTGGGGACTGCATACCTTCCATAGCAGCCCATAGTAAGAGGTCCATATTTAAAAAATGGTGTACATGTGCCTCATTATCCTCTTGTCCTATTTACTGCAGGATCTGCTGCCAAAATCAGCACAATTTGGCTTTACGGTCAAAATGCATATCACTGTCATGTCAAAGCCTTGTAACTCGCCAGCTGCTCTCACTGTGTGAACGTTTAGTAGAAATGGTCCAAAATCTCATTACATTAAATAACTAATATAGTTTTTCTTCTCTATCCATTTCTGAGATATAAGGTTTAATTACAACAGCAATGAAATAACAGCGGCACTGTCCTCCAAACAGCTGCCCCGGAATCTGCAGTGTGACCCTGGCAGAGACGTGACATTATAACCTCTCATCCCTCAGCTGTTAGACTGGTGGACATTAAAATACAGTGAAAAGTAAAAGGGTTTTGCTTAACTGACTGAATGGTAGATGTGAACTGTTTGCATTTTTCTTGTCTGTTTGAGTGATTTATAGACAACTTACATGCAAATGTTTTTGGACTTTCTGATATGAATTGTAATTTATTAGAAATTCCTTTAATTGTTATGATCCTCATCAGAGGTGATGAGCTGGTGTTTATCAGAGGAAAAAGAAGAGACGATCAGAGATAAGTAGTAACTACATTTACTCAGTTACAATTATTTCAGAACAATAATACATTTACTGAAGTACAGTCATGTGAGGAAGTAAGTACACCCCATGAAATATTTCTTTTTGTTGACATTTGTGAACATATCAGTATTTAATCTTAAACAGCATATACAGATAAATATTATGTAATAGCACAGAAGTTTTTTGAAAGGGGTTCTATACAGCACCAAAAGGGTTCTTCTATTATTACAATATCAGGCTTATTACAACAGAAGAACCCTTTTTGCTATAGAGCCGTCTACAGCACATTCTCCATCAATCTGAAGAACCATTTCACCATGCAAAGAACCATTTAATCACACAAAGGGTTCTTTGAGTGTTCATGGTTCTATGTAGAACTATTTTCTTTACTAAAGAACCTTTGAAGAACCATCATTTTTAAGTGTGTAGGTCAGTGGTGTTTAGGACTCACCTACCAGCACAGCTGGTGGAAGCTGAACACTGGGGTCTTTCATCCAGTCATCATTGGACAGTTCAATCACGGCGTCTGGGTTCTCTCTGCTCAGGCCTTTGAGAACGTTCTCTACACACCTGAAGTCGCCCTTATCCTGTGCACTTTTTAGCGTCTGCACAAATTCTGACTCAACAGGATAATCCAAAGTTAAACCTGACATTTTACAGCTACTATTTACCGTCCAGTTTCACACTCACAGTTTTGTTAATGCAGAAAACACTAAGATTATTTTAACACTTGAAGTTTGTTGTCATTATTCAGGACTGCAGCTAATAATAGAGCAGTCAGCCTGTCAGATGATCAGGTGGCTTAAAATAGCACCGCTGGTTTAGGCAGGAGTGTAGCTCTAAACTCTGAGCCCACGGCACAGGAGAGTGCCATGCCTGGTTCGGACTTACAGGTGTGAAACGTCCTAAGGGGCTTTCACATACGCCTTGTTTGGGCCGGAGTTTCTGATTTTCAGTTTGGTCCAAACTAAAATAGCAGGTGTGTAAGGGTCCAGCCTGTGCCACCGGCAGCCAGCAGAGGGCGATGGCAGCGAGGTGCCACAAGTTCAGGGAACTCCAATTCCCAGAAGCCCTTTGGCTGATTCGGCCCAACCTGGCACACCTGTGGACTCCGCTACTTAAGGCTGTGGCAAACAGCAGCCCTTTGTAGAGGGGTGACTGGTATGGTACTCAGTGCTGTTGAAGAGAAGAGAAGAGAAGAGAAGAGAAGAGAAGAGAAGAGAAGGAAAAGAAAATAAATGAAAGAAAAGAAAAGAGGGCAGAAAAAATAAATCGCCCCAAAACTACTTAAAAGCCAAGAAGAAGGCTTGAGCAAGAAACGGCTCCAAGCCATACTAAAGGTGTTTGTTCCACTAAGAGCAAACAGGTGAAACACAAAGCTGATCTTCCTCTCAGAATCCCAGAGGAAGTGTCTTTTGTTTTCTGATTATCAGAATCGCTCCATTCACACTCCATCACCTCATTAACTCATTTAAGACTCTTTCTCACAGGTTCTCCTCTCTGCACTTGGGTCCACCTCCCTGCCGTCCTGTAACAGGGTGTAAACGGAGACTTGGAGCACAGTCTGGACCAAAGGACCAAAAGGTCTGACCAAAAGAGGCAGTCTTGGTCTGGATCAAACTGAAGCATGGTTTGGTTCATTTGCAGTGTGAAAACACTTTTTTGGAAGGACATCATCACCCAAAAAAAGTAAAAATAAGCCGCAGTAGCACAACATGAACTGTAGTTCGGACTTTCAGGTTTAAAAACGCCCTTAAACTTTGTTCAAAATAATGAATCTAATTAGAGGGACATTCAAAGAGAAAAATGTAAAAAATATTTAAAATATTTTTAAAATATTTAAATGTATTTAGTCATGTTCACTGAAACTACTCAACAGATGGTTGTGGGAAGTGACCTATTAGCTACCTTGTTTCATGCCTTTGTTTCGGGTGCTGCTCTCTCTCCCTCAGTGGCTGAGCTAACAGGGCTCCAGGTTAGCTGCTGGGCTGAGGCTGAACTTCTTTGGGCTGTGAGGGCAAAAACACTGAATTGTTCATTAGCTACTTTAAAAATGCTCACTTGCTGTACTGAATAAAATCCCGCGCTGGTTTATCAGCCTGTGTTTGTTGCTAACTTATAATTGCTAACTTAGCTAGGTCACGTTACTGAAGGTGCCCCGATTTCTGAAAAGAAACCGGGGACATTTGCAGTTTGGTGGTCAGTATATCATTAAAATATCCAGCGTTTTAATCTATGAAATAAAAAGGGAGTCAGTCCCAGTTTCCTGTATTTTGGCCATAGTAACTGCTGTACTGTAATAAACTCTGGTGAAGGCCGACTGATAAAACTGGGTACTAACTAAGTAACTCGGTATACTCTGTGATTAACACATGGTTAGAGTGGCGTAAGAGCACAGTGTTCCGTACACTTCAGTATTCCTCACACTTCAGTATTCCTCACACTTCAGTATTCCTCACACTTCAGTATTCCGCACACTTCAGCATTCCGCACACTTTAGTATTCCGTACACTTCAGTATTCCGTACACGTCAGTGTTCCAAATACTCCAGTATTCCGCACACTTCAGTATTCCTCACACTTCAGTATTCCGCACACTTCAGCATTCCGCACACTTTAGTATTCCGTACACTTCAGTATTCCGCACACTTCAGTATCCCGTACACATCAGTGTTCCAAACACTCCAGTATTCCGCACACTTCAGTATTCCGTACACTTTAGTATTCCGTACACTTCAGTATTCCGCACACTTGCATAAAAAACACTTTTTTGTCGTTTATCTTCAGTAGATCTGAGACATTGTCATATATGTCCTTGTTTCCATCAAAACAGTTGGCAAGACTGTCCAAGTTGGGTTTGCATATCAAATCTGTGTAAACAGTGAAAGACCCCCAGCGCGACCCCGAAAATGGCAGGTGGGGAAACATTGGGACGCAAATGTGAATAGGGTGGGGAAACTTTCATGGCCAGTTAAAATGTATTTTAGCACATTTAAACATCATATTTAACGAATATTAAACTATGGATTACCATCATGAAACACAGTGTGTTTAATACTGAGCTGTTAATCTAAGTTCACACCGTCAGCTAAGTTACCTTAGCGGCTTCACACCACAGCCTCTCTTTACTAGGCTTTTTTTTCTGTGGGAGCCTCATTCATTGCACATATTGTTTATACGTTTTAAAAAATCAATTAATAAGCAGTTAATGTACATTTTTACACTATTAGATTTCATAAAACTTGAAACAAAATGCAGGAAACACTACAGAAAACTGCTCCTTCTGTGGAAGCTGGTGTACGGAATACTGACAAACCGTTATACACAGATTACGTTTTGTTCTTATTTCTTTAAAATTATTGGGCGAAATATGACTAGGCAGATTCCAACCAATCATTACATCCTATATGACTTCAGGTATTTCCTCAATAACTACTGAAATGTGAAAAGTGCTGAAGTGCTGTAGGAGTACTGCCCTCTTACGTTAATAACCTCATACACACAGCAGAGACGTCATTACATTAAACCATTACAAGCCTGCTTTAATAATAATAATAATAATAATAATAATAGGTATATAAGTCATACTGGTATGTGATGTAAGTGATGTATGTTACCAGTTTCAGATGGTGACACTGTCCCTGTGCTGCATCTCCGTACGTGTCTTTCTTTGATGTGATTTAATGGATCTTCTTCAGCTCCACTGTTTTGATTCCATCTTTATTGCCATTTTCTCTTTTTCTTTTTAATGCTTTTGGTTCAGGGTGTCTCTTGGCTCACTGAGGTATCTGACTTAACTTCTTCAGGGTCCTTTTCCTGTTTTTTGGCCCCCATCCTCTTTTAATTGTTCAGAATTCTTCTGCAGGGCTCTGAGTTTCTGGAAGTCCAGCTGTAAAACATGTTCTCTGGATCTTCCTTGTATAGAAGTAAATGTATCTGTGTAATAAACTCTGCTGGTCCAGACTCTGTTTTAAAGGACGCTGTTCTTCACTGCGTATAACCATTTTCAACATGGCAGTTTGTGTCCCTATGTTCAGTTTCCTGTTTGATGTTGTTTACAGTTTGGTCTGATCCAAATCTCTCCAGGTCATCCAGTAAAATCCCACTCCATAATGGATTAATGCACATGTACTTTTTAAAAGCACATCAGGAATCTGAGGTCAGAAATATGGATGATCTGCTTCCTCCTGACTGCCCGTCGCCTCTGCAGGTCCTGCCTGATGCACACAGTGAAAATGTGCACTTAATGAGGATCGTCTCACAGAACTTACTGCTACTTTATGATCACCGTCCTCAGGAAGTGCAGCTCAGTCCTCACCGGCCTCTGAAACACTGACTTCAGCAATGTGGTCTCTGAGAAACTGGATGCTGTGCTGCACATTTTCGGTTTCCATTCTCCCCAATTCTGTACACGTGTCAAACATGTAAGCGATGCATGTTACTCAATGCAGTGTTTTAATAATTTCATTGAACAGAAGAGAGGTCCTTATATTTTTTGTTCTGTTGTATTTATAATAAAAAATCATTAAAAATTCAGGCCACTGCAGAACAGCCTGGAATTAGGAACCAATGCCATCGCTCTGGATCTGTGTGGGTGAAATCTACCCAGCAGTTTCTCAACTTCATTTATTCTGCTTGAATTATCATCACAGTTTAGGAACAAAACCATCATTTTACAGAAAAGTTTCTGCTGGGACACGAACGCCTGCAGGTTCTGTTATTCTCGGCGTGTTCGGTCCAAAATGGCGGTGGCGTTACTGCAGCACCATCTAGCGGCGGTTGTCAAAAAAGCAACTCAGCAGGAGTAATGTTCGCGTCCTGCCGCCAAAACCCGTTTACTGCAGAATAAAGGAAACATACGGGTGAGATTTCTTTGTTTTTTTGGTGAAATACGTCCTTCCACGTCCTAAAATTGAAGAAAAGTTCTGGGTGAGTGATCAGACACTATTTTAACTCTTCGTTTTTAGACGTTGCGCCATTTACTCCCATTCATTGAGGACTCGCTCGCGGGCGCCCCCTGCTGTTCTGAAGTAATAAATAGGAAGAAATAGGAAGAAGCCGGACTCCTCATAACCCCACATGGATATCACGGCCAGTAGGGGGCAGCGTTCACGGCCAGTAGGGGGCAGCGTTCACGGCCAGTAG
>JAILXH010080277.1:288-10609 GCA_023558415.1 Piaractus mesopotamicus | reverse complement strand
TAGTTACTGAATAATAAGCCTTAGGATGTTATCGGGCCTGGATTTTTAGGGGTTAACATATTAAGGAATCTGCTGCTGAGAAATGCCAGCACTAGGTTACCCGGCTTTCACTTTGCATGGCAATTCAACAAACGATGGATGTTGCAAGTCGTTGCCTGAGCAGCCACTTGACCTTCTCATCATTTTTAGCAAGTTTTATTTCAAATTGGCGACAATACTGAAATTTCCGAATTCAGTACAATACTGTGAAAAGTACTTATCTCTGACAAGATCTCTGGTAATAGTCAGTCTCATGCGGGGATAGTTTAAAAGTAAAACCCAGATCTAGATCTTCCTTAGTGTACTGTCAATGCCCTTCCTCTTGTCAGTACAGTCCTTGGCATTACTTATCTGCTCCATGCTCAGCCGGCTGAGTGAAACAGTTCTGCTCTGTTCTTCCATTCGTATGAAATCACATTACACCAAACATTAAATAAAAGAGAGAAGAACCGGAGTTCCATAATCAGCATTAAACAACAAGCTCATGATTACAGCCTCCCTGCACTCTGCATCTTTTAATATAATTACTAGCTCCTGCAGTGTGCTGATATTTTGCAATCACTAGAGCCATATCAAGACAACTTACACAGACGTCTCAAGTGGCAGGCTGTGATGGGCTCAGCATGCGGCAAAACCACGAGCCAGGAAATTAGCCAGTCGGGCTGCAGATAACAGAACAGGTGAATGTGTTATATCAAAGCTCTTCTAGGACAGTCTGTCCACTTGGCCGTCTTTGTAATGGGCTGTTATTTCAAGTTATGAAAGACCAGACTCTTACCTACTTAAACTGAGAGAGACCTACAAACCTCAAACTTATTTTCAAGCTAACGTTCAACAAACATGTTTGAAATCACTGGCAAAATTGGACAATAAATGGTATCGGTTATTTGTTTTTTGGGCTCAAATAACACACAAAAAAGTATTCGTCAGGTTGTTCTGGCTTGTACATGTGCACATACACTCACTAAGCACTTTATTAGTAACACCTAATTTTATCTACAATCAATGACCTTATTCGTCAACCCTTCTTCAGAGGAAATTTCTTCTTAAAACCCATTTATGCAGCTTTCCTGAAGACCGACGTTCTCTAATGTTTTCTTATTTGACATTTGTTCGTAGGTAAGAACAGAATCTACACACACTCAAGAGCACAAACAGTTCTGTGGTTTGAGAACACTTAATAAACCTCACAGACTTTTTCTTAGGACATTTCTCAAGAACAAAACAAAAAAAAAACTTAAGAAGATTTTGGTGAATGGGACCCAGTGTTCATTCAGTCAGCTCCACTTACCAGGTGCACTTTGTAGTATTACAAAGACAGGTTGTAGCCCATCTGTTTCTCTGCATACTTTTTTTTTAGCCCCCCTTCGCCCTGATCTTCAATGGTCAGGAGCCCCACAGGACCACCATGGAGCAGGTATTATTTTGGCGGTGGATCATTCTCAGCACTGCAGTGATGCTGACGTGGTGGTGGCGTGTTAGTCTGTATTGTGCAGGTGCAGATGGATCAGACACAGCAGTGCTGCTGGAGTTTTTAAACACTGTGTCCACTCACTGGCCACTCCATTAGACACTCCTACCTTGTAGAGGTAAACTCAGGGATGACGGTTCATCTGTTGGTGCACAGTTTGTGTTGGTCATCCTCGATCCTATTCTCGATCTAGCAGTGACACTGAGGTGTTTAAAAACTCCAGCAGCACTGCTGTGTCTGACCCACTCGTACCAGCGCAACACACACTAACACACCACCACCACGTCAGTGTCACTGCAGTGCTGAATGATCCACCACCCAATACCTGCTCTGTGGTGGTCCTGTGGGGGTCCTGACTGCTGAAGAACAGGGTAAAAGGGAGCTAACAAAGTATGCAGAGAAAGAGATGGACTACAGTCTGTAACTGTATGACTATGAAGCGCTCTTAGATGGTAAGTAGAACTGATAAAATGGACAATGAGTGTAGACAAAGGAAGTGCTCCTGAAAAGTGCGCAGTGAACGTATCTCCAAAACAAGGGGAGCTATTTACCATTTACACCTTTACCAACAAAGAAACTGTCTCTTTTTATTGAAGCGGGATTTCCCATAATACAGTCGCCATGTCGAAAGTTTTGCCTTTTTGAGGTTGTTGTAAGCTTATTATAAAATTACTTAACTTATTTCTAGGAGGTTTTACTGGTTTTAAATGGTTTTAGTTAGTCAAATTATCTCACTACTGGCAGAGAAACTGCCTTTCTTCAAGCATATTTCTTAAAACAAGCAAGATTAGATACAGCGACCTGATTTAAGATAATTTCCAGATACAATTTTTTTGCAGTGTAACAGCACTTTCATAGAGCTATTTCTAATGTTAAGCCTCCAACAGTAGTCAGAAACTGTACCAATGACTGTAACAGTAACACTCTTACCTGTCAATAATAGTAACTGAGCTATTTCATAGCACTATCCCTCATTTGTTACTCTTATAGGCCTCTAACAGTAGTCACTGTTACACTGTAACACTGTAACACTCTTACCTGTCAATAACAGTAACTGTTTTTATAGATCTAATTCTCGTTTTTTACTCTGATAGGCCCCCAACAGTAGTCAGAAACTGTGGCTTTAACAATCTTACCTGTGTAAGAGTGTAATGTTGTAACACTTTTACCTGTCAGTAACAGTAACTGACATAGAGCTATTTCTTATTTGTTACTCTGTTAGGCCTCTAACAGTAGTCAGAAACTGTAATAGTAACACTAACACTTTTACCTGTCCATAACAGTAACTGGTTTTCACAGAGCTATTTCTCATTTATTACTCTGTTAGGCATCTTACAGCAGTCAACAACTGTAACTGTAGCTGTAACAGTAACATTGTAACACTCTTACCTGTCAATAACAGTAGCTGGTTTTCATAGAGCTAATTCTCATTTGTTACTCTGATAGGCCTCTTAACAGTAGTCATTAACAGTAACAGTGACTGTAACAGGAACACTGTAACACTCACAAGTTACTAACAGTGAATGGTTTTCATAGAGCTAATTCTCATTTGTTACTCTGATCCTCTAACAGTAGACATCAGCTATAACATTTTTTCTATGTTAAATTTTGTATATTAATTGTAAAATCTTGTACTTTATTCATGCTGCTTTTGTTGCATTATCATTTTGCAAGCCGGATGGAAGCAGGGTGGATTCCCTTTTTGAGTCCTGGGTCCTCTCAAGGTTCCCTCCTCTTGCTCTCAGCGCATTTTTCTTTGCCACTTGGCTTGCTCATACTGGGCTTGGACCTGTTTTTTCTGTAAAGCTGGCCATTATATAAAGCACTATATAAATAAATCCTGACTTGACTTGACACTACTGCTCCTACAATCCTCCGAGCAAGACGGCCGCCAGTCTCATGAAGTAAGTAAATGTGGAATACTTCTTGATAATGTTGTCACATGATTTCTGTAAATGTGTTCTTTATTTAAATATACTTTTTAAAAAAACATTTTACAGACCTTACAGCACAGTTCAGTGCTTTAACCTTTTTGTTCGTGTAAAGTGAGACAGTGATTTGAGCTTACAGAAAATGAATACCTAGGGTCATGTGCAAAAGTTTGAACACTCCTGGTAAAAAATATATACTTATTTAATGATTTATTTTCACTCAGAAAATCAACAAAACATGTAATTTGACTAAGGGAGCCCACACTTTTGCATATGACTATACATAAATAGATTGTCAAGTACATCTTGTCCCATTTTACTAAACTCTACTCTGAACACTACTATGAATTAATATTTTCTATGAAGTGGGCAGCTATGCCATTTTCAGTTACTGACATGCATGTAACATCATGCCACAAAACACATGCAGGAGTCTAACCCTGACACTGAGCTTATCACTCACTAAGCATGTTCACTAATGAGGAGACTGTTCAGTTTATCCCTCAAAGGAGCTCAGTATTATTGAGATAAACAAGTGGGTCTTTTATTTATCAGTCTACTCAGGCTTTAGCAGAAACTTGCAAGAAGCTGTTGTAACTTGCAAAGAAGTACTTGCAAAGAAGCTGTTAGCTGAGTTGCTCCTTTTAGTCTGTCCACTGACAGGTTTATTACATGCCATGCCCTGATTTTGTGACAGATAATAAATAAGCATTGATGGTATTTTTAGTATTGTTTTTTTTTCTTTAAGTATATTTAAGTATTGTACAGTAAACGTAACTGTATTCTGAATATCTTCTATAAAACTGTGTTCTGAATACAAATACCTTTAAAAATGTATTCTGAATACTTGCATTCAGCTACATACCAGGGGTCTAGGCACAGGTATGGGAGGGCCTGGGCCTACCTAGCTTGACCACAGCCCTACCCAATCAAAGGGGGAAATATATATTTAGACAAATTTATTAAGATAATGATATTTCTGCCTTCGCCACTGCTACATTCCAACCCTGCTTATATATAACTACTGTTAGGCTGTAAAAGACTACATGCAATCTGATTACAGAATTCAAGCACTTGAAATCTAAGTGTGTAACCAAAAATGGTTCATATACTGCATTGTGCAAAGAACCCTCTGTGATCATTTTGTTTAAAATAAAATTTTATTTTAGGACCAAACCAATCTGTGTACTATAAAATTAGAGACCTGTAGAATCAAGACATTTTTAACACTTAAAATATTGAAAATCAATCAAATTGTGACTCAAAAATCATATTGAATGTATAAATGTGGGTATATGGGTGGCTATACCCCTAGCATAATTAGGTTACAGTTTTATGGATTGCTATTGTTAAAGCTTGCATTTTTGATTAGGCAACATCAATAAATTAGACAATTAATTCTTAATTTATTGAGTGTGCCCATAAACTGCATAAGAGCTGTGTCACTATGACTGATAACAAATGTTACGAATTGTTTTAAGGAAAAGAAGGAAGGGGGAGGGGAAGTGAGGGCTGTACCTTCAGAGACAGTCAGTGAGTCGGTGGAATGTTACTGATTGATTAATATGAAACCAAGTAAATAAGTTAATTCAAATACTGATACTAATAGATTAGTTTGTAGTTTGTAAACATTAATGTTTCAAAACATATCGTTCACTGCCCAGTACATACAGGCCATATATATATATAAAAAAAAGCAGCCAGTTTTTAATTCATTGTATCTGTAATGTCACAAAAAAACAACAATACATTTGCATATACCCAAATATTCAGCCTACTGCAATTTAGCCCCACCCATTCATACTGAAGTTATAAGGAGTGTTTCAGCCCAGATTGCTTTTTGAATAAGGCCCAGTACAAGACAGTCAATCTCAACAGAGCTTATTCGCATCTGTAAGTCTTAAGGACACAGTAACAGCAACAGCCTGTTTAATTATGGATAAAGAGGGATTAAAAATGGCCATGTAGAGATGAATCTGGAATGTTTTTGGTTTATAAAACAAAATATTAAATGTGGATCTCAAAATAATAATAAAAGAAAAGAAAAATGTAGGATATGGGCTGTTTAAGTAACTCATCGAACACCATATAGCACATAAGCAGAGGATAAATGGGCTTTGATGAGCAAATATCGCAGCCTTTCCCTCTCAAGACCACTCTTTCTGTCCTCATCGCGCAATATTCGAACCGATGTGGCTGACCCAGTTATGTACTACCTGTGACTCATTAGTCATGGGGTAAAGCAGCTCAGCCACCGGTATGCTCTTTCAGAAATTCAGCTTGGACGCAAGACCAAATACGTGGAGATTTATTGAGCAGTTAGATCTAATATGACCCCTTTTATCCATTTGTCAGCAGTTCAGATTTCACTGTAAGACACCATATTCTCCACTTACTCCCACTTATCCATTATATTGTAATGTAACTGTTTACGGTAATGTGTATAAAGCTGCAGGGGTTTCAGTGTCTGGTTGCTATTAGTCATAAGCAATAGCTGCCAACAGCGACATCAGTAAATAATGCTCATTTGTTCAGACACATATATCTGACTCATTCCACTCAGTTGTGCGTCTGGCATCACTCCGTTGTCAGATTTCTTTCACGACTTGTAACGTGAACGCAGAGCATGATGGCAGAAAAACTGAAAGTTTTGCTTTCAGAGTAAATAACATGGATCATTTACACCATTGTTTCCTTCGAGACTCTAAGCTAAACTAAACTTCCTTTTGCAATTTGGATCTGGGCACTGCAGTCGCTCAGTCATCCTTGCCTCACTACATTCCTCAGGACGATAAGCTTTTGAACAGACCCTCAGAAATCAGTTTACAAAAGCAACATCCAGAGATGCCAACAGATTTGCCCCGCAGTCAGCTATTAGTCTCAGATCATGTTGCACCACTGAACTAGAATCAGTCCCGCTGGGGAGATTGTTCAAAATGTATGCCTGATTAAATCATTCAGATGTAAACAAAGTAATTCAAAGTGGTTTGATGTGAAATGTGGCATTTTAGAAAAATGTACCGGGACAAAATACGAGTGATACTAGTGCAAGGCCTCTGTGCTTTGACCAAAGCAATCCTGAGTAAAATGTGCCTATGCTGCACTTATACTTGTTAGGTGGAGGATAAACATTTGTGCAATTGAACAAACATCATCTCCACCAGAATGTGTTGTGCATGGCAGTGTGGTGCATTAATTGGCCCTTCATCTGACTGCATGTGGTTTAAATGTCTTTGCCTCTCATAGGGGCTAAATTTGATCCAGTGGGTTTGACACCACATATTCTGCTAAATTCATGTTGTTTAATGCAGCTGTTTTAACCTGTCTGAACTCTGAAATGATCATTGTTGTTTTGCTATATGTTTGATGTGCATTATTTAATTATATGTACTTGCATAATTACAGACAAAGGTGATTCCAAAAAACATCTTAATGATGCAATCACACTTGGGCATGAAAAAAAGCATCCCAGAAAACGCTCTCGAGTCGATGGGTTGCCATTTTGACCAAAATTGCATCAGCCAATATCCTAACAGTTTGACAACAACATTCCTCAAAAAGCAGGGATTTTTGGTATTTCACTCCACGATGCACAATATCATCACAAGATTCAGGGAATCCAGAGAAATCTCTGTGCGTAAAGGCCGAGGACAAACATCACAACTGAACGCTCATGACCTTTGATCCCTCAGACGGCACTGCATTAACTTGCAAACTGTAATCCTTCTGTAATGGATATCACCACATGGGATCAAGAATACTTTGATAAATTGAAGTCAATAAACACTTGTTTGTCACTGCATTCACAAATGTAAGTTAGAACTGTACTATGCGCAGTGGATGTCAACAACTTCCAGAAATGCTGCCGATTTCTTTGAGCTTGAGCTCATTTGAAATGGACAGATGCACAGTGGAAAACTGTATTGTGGTCTTTCAAGTCAAACTCTTCAATTGCTGGTGAAAATAATGGACGTCGTGTCCTCTGGGCCAGAGAACAAAAAGGACCATGCAGATTGTTACAAGCATAAAGTTCAAACGCCGGTGTCTTTCTGTGTTAAATGCTGTAACAATTTTTTTTTAATTGAGGTTTTTACATTTACGTTCTATATCGGCACTTCTGATGTGTTTCAGTGTCACTAAATGATACAAATGTAGAAGATTACAGCAGCTTTTTTTATCTAATTTAAAACGTAATGTATCTTAAAACATGGTCCAGATCGAAAGTTTAGAATCCACACTTTTGGCAGAATGTTCTATTAATGTGCAGCTTGCTGAGCTAGAGCTGATTTATGCCAGACATCATGTTCTCAGCCCTTTAGATTGCAAATCAGCACTAATTCTGCAGAGACAGAAATCAGAGGGCCTATCCAATTACCTGGCTGATTATTTGAAGCATGATTTCAGGCAGATTTAGCTCGTCCAAGGATTAAACAGTGTATTGTGAGTAAGATGTAGGAGGTGTAATAATGTCCAGAAGGCATTCATTGTTGTCAAACTCATTTCAGAAGATGACTGTGTTATTTGCTGAAGGGAAAACTGCGGCCCTTGTTATTCTCATGCTGCTTTTCATTCTGACCTACAGGACAGAGTTAAATTAGAATCACACCAACATTTTTGGAAAGTAAGTGCTCATGGCAATATGTTATACCCATAAAATGGAGACTTGTTGCTATGAAAGCATGCCTGCTTCCCTACTGCAAATCTCTTAGGTCTGTTTTTTATCATGCTCTTGTCAAAATCGACTCATCGCTCTGTTACACAAGTAGACACTTGAAATACGTGCAACACACCTACCCTCAGCTAGGTTAGCAAGCTAATTAGCAAGCCATGCAAACTTTGCAGAACTAACTAGCAAGCTAGCAGAGTAAAGTAATTCAGTCGTATCAGCAGTCATACCAGTATCATGTATAACAGATGGAGTTGTTAGCTACCTGCCCAGTTTGAACAAATTAAATGTTATAGTTCTGAAATACTGAGCCTTTTATGTTATCACTAATGTTTATATATAGCATTGTCCGCCGTTTTTTGAGCGTTTAAAAAGGGAAATGTCACAGATCACATTGACTTCTGGGCATGCTCTGCTGACGAAGTTAACACTTGTGTTCACTCATTACCCCTCCGATGGTTCAGCTGACACACTTCACTTACGCTACTATATAGAAACGGAACGGCCCTCAAAATAGTGTTGGGGATCCCCCCAAAGGGAAATGGCAAAGGCAAAGACGATGAGGGAAGGTGAAAAATGATACTGAAAGAGGCAGTTGGGTTTTGACTATCCTGATTGAACATGCTCCAAAAGAAGTAGGAGTGGATTTGTAATATAAATCCTCGGAACTGGAAATTTCCTTTCAGGTTTTATGTTTTTACACCATTTATTAGACACATAAAAACATGTGTCTAATAATGTGACCAGTAAGCGTACACAATATGTAGCTCAAAGCCAACAGTGTGCCTGAAACAGTCCTGAAACAGTGCAGCACACGCTACCATGTCTTGCTGAGAAAGGTACACCACCCAAATGACATGCAGTCAGTGGTGGTCCTAATGCCGGTCCTTAAACACTGTTGGACGTAGTAGAGGAGGACTGATAAAATCATGCATGAATAGATGTACAGATGTACAACATAGGCCACAGTCAGTAACTCTAAACCTACAAGGTCCACCAATATGGTAGGTGTTCCTGATAAAACCATTAGATAAACATTCAAAAATAAAAATTCTCACTGTCCTGGAAATTTCCCATATATTTAGCTAGAATAAGGCAAAATCGCATCAAATCTCTTGTAGTAAAGCAGATTCCTTTAAGCAGACAAAGAAACTGATGTGCACAAATTAGCTAACGATGTCACTGTGTATGCTGAGATGGCTGCCCCATCTGCCACCGTCCCCTCAGCTGTGTAGTTCAGCTTAAAATTCAGCTTTGGCTGGTAAAGTTCGCCTGCTTTGGCCTGTTTTATGTTAATTAAGAACTCCGTTTGGGTTCAGCTTAGGTAAGTCAGCTTGCCTCCCTCGCTGTTCGCCAGCTTCAATAAGCTAAACCTCAATTCCCTGACAAGTTTTGTACTTGGAGTCAACATTTTCGCCTCAGTCAGTAGTTCGACGACCATGTCAAAGAAAGCGCATGAGAAGGAGTTTTCAGTGAAAGATCCACAATTCACACCGCATGTATTAATACTATGACATTCTCAGGAGTCACTGTTGACTCCTACTGACCAAACTGTTAGCTCGCTAAGCTAAAAACACAGCCTCCCCTAGCTAGAAGCTAAAAACACACACAAGCCGCACTCCCTCCACCACTCAACCCGTATTCGTGCCCTTCAAAATAAAAGTCCTTGTCTAAACGAACTTAAATCACCCCAGTATAAACATATCTCTTTTTAAAATTAAACTACATACAGCAACATGGTGATGATACAGTATGAATGAAAGCAAAAGTCAAAGTAATTACATATTAAATAATATTAAATAAAAATTTAAATAAACATTTTTAAAACATTCTAAAAAGAAAACGAGTCAGTCCCTTGTTGTTTGGACAAATGATTACAGTATATGACTAATACACTAACAGGTTTATGGAAAAGTGTTTTTTTTCTTCTCTTTTTTAATCCCCAGGGCCAGTAAAAACACAAAGGGCCAGCAAAAAATACAAAGGGCCAGTAAAAAATACAAAAGGCCAGTAAAACTCTGATCTACTGGCCATAAATAATTGGCATATATTTATGTTTGTCATTACTTGTAAATATTTTAATCTGTCAGCCCAAGTTGTACAGAGTGTACCAGGTGGCTGGAATTTGAAGTTTGACTGCCATAGCAACAGTAACTAACGGAGACAGAACTTGATGACATCACAATGGATGACACTTGTGTACATATAGAGCGC
>JAILXH010080255.1:7825-18013 GCA_023558415.1 Piaractus mesopotamicus | reverse complement strand
TTATTATCTTTTCCAGACTTTCAATGTGTAAAATTAGTAAACAGTCCTGTGAAACTCTTGCATCAGCTTTACACTTAGCAAACTGCCCCCCAAAAGAATTAGACCTTAGTAACAACAACCTGAAGGATTCAGGAGTGAAGCAACTTCTTGCTGGACTGAAGACTTCACAGAGTTCACTTTGTTATCTGGAGAAACTCAGGTGAGCTTTGAGAGAGTCATAAGTCTTCACCAGGTGCAACAGGTGTACTGATTGCAGTGGTTCACCTGGACACCATAGTAGAAGGTGCTGTGTCTGTGTGTTGATAGTGTTTTTGGATGGATTTTCATAAATGAAATTAAACATTAACACAGTAATAAGACATAAGAATGTGTTGTTTTCTTGATATTTTGTAAGCTCATTTAAAGAACAAAGTTTGGTTCTGGGTGTTGATGCCCCCACACATGAATTTTTCAAATTCTGTAACCAGCACACTTAATTTAATATGATGAAGTATTGATTATCTACATCAGATACTGTAAGATGGCTACATCATACACTGCCAAGCAGGTCACTGCCCAAGACCCAAATGAAGATGAGATATGCGGGAAGCAGTTTGAGCCTGTACTGCTGATGCTGAACCAGAGGCAGCTGGCTCTTGCTGGAGAGAGTGACAGAGAATGTGTTGCTTCTCCCAGTACAGCCCAGGTTCATTCTGGCTCACTAAATTCGAATTTGAGCAATTAAATACAAAATACAAAATATATTTGTGTCAAGCTATTAGGTTAAGCTACTTTTGCTTCATATTCACTAGCCAGGCCTGTATAGCTTTACACACAACCACACTGGTTCATTCTGGTTCATTGCAGCCTGTGGTATGTGCTATAAAAGGTATTCCAACACCCTTCTAATGAGCTTGTATAATCTCTATAGAAAAGCATTGTATTGTATAAGGCATTGCATTGCATACAATCAAATCTTTACAACAATTTTACAGCATCTTATTTAAAGATTTCCTAGTTTGTCCCTTTTTATTCATTGCTTTGTGTTCCTGCAAAAAAATGGTAAAAACCTCCTATTAATACCCCTAATTTTGGAAAAAAAAAATATTGAATGAGATTACTGAATATGTATCAGAAACTCTTTTCTGTATGCCTCATTTGTTCTTCCTTTGTAGATTAGCTGGCTGTAATCTTACCTCGAATGCCTGTGAAATGATCTGCTCTGCTCTGAAATCAACAAACTCTTACCTCATGATGCTTGATCTTAGCAACAATGGGATTCAAGATTTAGGAGTGGATCTTCTCTCTGAAGGGCTGAAAAGTTCAACCTGTAAACTGGAGATACTCAGGTGAGCTTTCTGTTAATTTCCTATTACAGCATTAGGATGTGAAAGGAGACCTTACACAAACATAAGACATGACAAATACACAAACATAGTGGCTACATATACACAGGGACAACTGAACATGAATGAAGAACACTGACTTGGGAGAGGGGAATCAGGATGAAATTAGGCAGAGCAGGGACAGGTAGGAGTGGAGTTACAAAACAAAACAAGGTGACAAAAAAAAGAGGTGGAACCTGTCAGGGAAAACTGACCAACAGCAAACTGTAATTAGTAACAATTAGTGCTGGATGAGGGCATTTACCCAAGCTTAAAGCTTTTTCTGTGTGCAGATAAAATTGCGTGGCAATTAGACTGTCTTTAGCTTAGCAGCAGTTTAGTCTTGGTTTATGACAGGTTTGGCTAAACTAGTAACTTCAGGGGTTTAACACACAGCTGCATGCATTAAGGTAAATCTGACTGCTCTATCAAAACAAGTATTACTCTACCTGAACCTTCACTAAACTTTTACTAACCCAGTTGGACTGTCAAATTATGTCATGGCCAGCAAATCTAAAAAAAAAAACACAGCAAAAAATATATTTTGCTATATACAACCTTTTTTAAATTTGTCAGTGAATATATTATATTGACTGACAAGTTGTAATTCTATATAAAAATTCTGAAATTTACCTCATACATTTAAATAAAAAAATCAAAATTTCACAACGATCAAAACATTAAAATTGTTTTCCTACACTTTATCTATACTTTCAGTGTACAATAACACAATAACACAATTTTATTTCTGGCCTAAGCTAACACAGCAATGGAAATGACACAAAGTCTGGGCATGTCACTGGGCCTAACTGTGTACAATACTGTATCTTACTTCCATTACATGTGATTTAGAACACATCAACTAAAACCAAGTAGCCAAAGATGTATCCATGGCCATGCCATTTTTTCAAATGATTAGCTATCTAACTTGTGCAGCTCTTCATAACTGGCAATCAGCTGGGACGAGCCCTGGGTCCCATACCCCAAGATGCTGCATATCTAGCTGGACGGTACATCAATGTGTGTTTAATTAAGCAATATAGCATTTAATCAAAGCATGCTTTGAAAAACACAAAACATTATGATGCCAAGTATCTAGGCCTATAGGTATGGGATAAAAAAAACAAACAAACTGAATATATGCTTTAATGAAGATGATCTTACCTCAACAGGTAAAACAAGTGTTAGATAAACGTCAGGTAAACCATCACCAGCATCTAGCGACAGATGTGTGTGGTGCTCTTTAAACTGGAACTTGTTTCATGGTTATGAAACGCAACACACATCCTTTTAATCAGGAGAATCAGTTTTGTTTAAGTCTCGTTAATTATGTCTAATATTAACCAAGCTTTTGAAAATATCTTTATGTAATGTTTTATTAAAATCCCATATTTCTAACCTATTTCTGAGCAGAACAGAGAAAAGAGTCTATAAACGTTGATAATTGTCTAACTTATTTAACAAATAGTTCAACGAATGTAAAGTCTATCACAGTGTTTCTCAACCCTGGTCCTGGAGGCCCACTGCCCTGCACTTTTTAGTGTTTTCCCTGCTCAAGCATGCTCAATCCAACTAATCAGCTCATTAACAGCCCATTATTGAGTTAAAGTGGGTGTGTTAAAACAGGACAAGCACTAAAATGTGGAGGGCAGTTGGCCTCCAGGACCAGGATTAAGTAACACTTTTGAACATTGTTCAAAAGTTTTAGTAAATTTAGTGATGAGTATGCTATCACTTGATTTACTATAAGGGTGCCTACACACTAGACAATGCAAGGACAGAGCGGTAGACGTATACGCATGCAGATCTTGTCCATCAGGAAGGCGTGTACATGGCTAGAGCAGGGCGGAGTTTGTACAGTTCGAAATCTAGCAGGAAACAAAACATTTGGACCAGAAACAAAGAAATATGGGCCACACACACACACATCTTCTAAACCGCTTATTCTTCTGGGTTGCGGGGAAAATATGGGCCATTGAAAGAAAATTTTGGCAATGGGCATATATAGAGCCAAGCAGACAACACGGAGGCAAAAAATTCATATAGAACAGGAAACAAGTATATAATGTCACCACTGTTTTCCATCTTGGATTTTCATCCAACCTCTGCCTGCATGTTTCTATTGGTTGATGTGCCTCCATGTCAGAATGCATTGCAGCAAAAGTTGAAATGTTTTGAACTTTTTCAATGCTCGATGATGCGTCTTTTTACTGCATACAGACACGTTTAAGTCCGACAGAGCTGACGCAGCGTCCTAACTCTTTGCAGGGCTGCGTTTCCGATGCTGCATCAGCCCCTAATGTATAGGTACCCTAACTTGTATGAGTGTTTTAGAATGTTTGGGCAATTCATGTTTTATTTTATAAATACTCTGATCTAATGACCTAATAAGATACACACCTATGAAATTGTGCTGCAGTTAATTGCAGTTAATCACATTTGTTTTTTTGATCAAGTAAGTTGACCACTGTTTTAATCACCATCCAGTGAGATGAGGATCTTATATTGAGGGGAACTGGACATTTTCACACTGTTTTTGCTTTTGTTAGCTTGCTTCTTGTCAGTTTATCCAAAACTCTTCTGTTTGCACTGTCCAGTGTGGTCTGCTAAGACATCCTCCAGTGCTAATGTTACTTATTGACTGATGTTGCTGGCATCAGTGGAAAGTTGTGCTTGTAAATGATTCTTCAGGCTCAGCGTATTTCACTGTGGCAGTAGCTAGAAATAACTTTTCATATGGAGAGTCATCAATAGAACTCACCATTTAATACTTGAGTTTGAACTAAAGAAATAGATCAGCAGATTCAAGTTACAGCATGCCAACAGCTGGGTTTTCTCCATGCGTCTCCTTTTTCTTTTCCACTCTGTAGATTGTCTGGTTGTTCAATCACAGAGGGAGGCTTTTCTTCTCTGGCAACAGCACTGAATGCAAACCCTTCAAACCTGAAAGAACTGGATATAGCCTACAATGACCCATTAGACAAAGGAATGAAGCTGCTGTCTGCTACATTGGAGGATCCTCACTGCAAACTGGAGACACTCAGGCATGTAGATCTTGGTGTGTGCCTTTTTAGTGTTAGAGCTGGGATAGGAAACTCTGATGATGGTGAGGGTGAAATGAATATTGATCCTTTCTGCCAGAGGGCCAAACTATAGATCTGCACTCTCACAAAGTCAACTGTCTACAGCTAACAGCTACTTGATGAGACATACAGTATGATTTTTGTTCAGTTTTTATTAGATCATCTATGCATTAGATCATATATGCATCTTACATCTCTTTTGGCCACCTTTACATTTTCCATTTCAATGTGTCCTATTTGCATGAACTCTAAATGACTACCACTGAAAGTCTAGTGAGTCAAATTGTGTCCATATCAGTTTTAATTTTGTGTCACCACTGGCTCTGTAATGCTGTAGATATATATACACGCTATGAGGTGAGCAATGATGGTTTTTTCAATGCAATTATGTGAAGCAGCATTAGTGGAAGTCTCTCCTGGAGCAGGAGCAGAAGTAGGAGAATATTGTGTTGTTCTTGTAACCCTCTATGCAATGAAGTTGCAGTAGTTATAGCAATAACAACAATACTGTTTAGTCACAGTGAAACCATACTGTATATACACACACTGCAATGTATCTATTTAATTACACAAATGTCATCTCCGTGAAATTGAGTCTATTGGCATCAGCTTTAGGAGACAGTCATAATTCTTAATATTGTCTTCATCTTTCACTGAAAAATACTATGTTATTAGAAAGAAGTAGGTGACTTTACATTTGAAGTGCAGCAAATGTGTATACTTGTTAATGCCAGTAGTCCATAGAGTTAGCATGTTAATGATGGGTGTAAAACAAGAATTTTACAAGCCATCATGACACATCAACATGTTACAACTGTAAGAGCCCAGACTTCTTGTCTGTGCCAGACCAAACCACTCAAGCATTCCTCTTGGGGTTTCTCTTGCACTTCTTCCCTTCCGCAGGGAGAACTACTCAGAGAAAGTGTTCAGCCGCTCTCTGCCCACCATGCCAGGGTTTTTCCCTTTGTGTGTTTGTTTTCTTTGTTTCCTTTTCCCACCTTTCCTTTGTTTTGGTTTGTGTTCCTTATTTGCTCTCTTGATCTTGAGCCCAGCTTTTCTCTGACAAGCCTTTGTTTTCCCCTTAACCTGTTAAAGGAATACGTTACCAATAAAATAGCAATATGATTGTTTAGACTGAAGAACATTTTCTACAAATTTTGATCATAGCACTTTTGTATTACCTGATTCAATACCCCCAAACGATCAATGCTATGTAATATATTTTATCTTATCCTTTGCAGATTAGCTGTCTGTAATCTTACAATGGGTTTTTGCAGAGCTCTTTCATTAGCTCTACAATCAGAAAACTCCTCCCTGCAAGAACTAGATCTTAGTAACAATGACTTGCAGGATTCAGGGGTGAAGCTGCTCTCTGCTGGACTTAAGAGTACACACTGTAAACTGGAGACACTCCGGTGAGTTTCATGTAATTAATTTTTGTTCTAAAAGCCAATTTGTTCACTTGTCCTTGCTTCCTTCTTTCCATTTGATGTGTAAACATGTTTTTATCCAAGCTGCTCCATCACCTTTTTTGCCTCCACATTTCTTCCTTTTTGCAGTTTGTCTGGTTGTTTGGTTACAGAGGAAGGCTGTGCTTCTCTGGCTTCAGCTCTGAGTTCAAACCCTTCACACCTGAAAGAACTTGATCTGACCTACAATTACCCAGGAGACTCAGGAGTGAAGCTTCTTTCTTCTAAACTTGAGGATCCACACTGCAAACTTGAGACACTTAGGTATGTAGAGCTGCAAGGGTATGTGCATAAAAAAGAGAAACTGTATGTGTGCATGTCTGTTTGTGTTAGCAGTATCACTGTAAATGTTTTAATCTAAAATTTTATATAAATTCACTTAAACAGCGTTTATACATAACTAAAAATATTTAATGCTAAATGTATATATTTATATGCTGAATATTTTATTCATCATTTAAGTTTATTAAACCCATTGTTTGACTAATGTGTAAATAAAGGAAATTACTCAAGTAAACTAGGCTATGCATTAGCTTCAGGAAATATCACTAGGCAAGCAAGAAACATTGACAATGGGTTTCTAAAGTATGTGGAGTCTGCCATTAACGATTATGCAGCTGAAGTAAGTGATGAGGAAAAAATTGGCAGTTATGAAACAGACAAGCTCTTGTACTGTATTAAAAATAAATGAACTGCAAACACACCCACTAAAGAGCATGCTGTCTTCAGCAAACAACAGAAATGTTTAAAAAAGTGAATAATGTACTCACCAAATGAAGCCCTATAAGTCAGTATAAGCCTTTTAGCACATAGAATCCAAATGATTTTTTGAATGGCCTCAATTTCAGAGTACAGACAATAAAATAATTAAGGAATTAACCAATAATTTTTTGTTTTTAACTAATGAAACACTGCAGTTTTCCTGTTTCTTTATTGTTATGTCATCTGTTTGAAATTATTTTTTTAATTGTTTTTATTTAGTTATCTGACCTTAAAAAGACAAGTAAACCAAAGGTGAAGATTCCATTACCTTAGTAAGGGTTACAGATTTTTTTAACAGGTAATCTATAATCTGTACCAGAATACATATTTAACCTAACCTTCCCAACCCTGGACATGGCTGACACCACAAAAATAGTACGTGTTTTTGAAGCTGCAACTGACAACTTGGACAAAATTGCTGATGCTTTTATCAGTTTTTGTGAAGAAATGTGTGTGCCAACCAAGATCTTCCCTGCATACAGCAATAACAAACCATGGTTCACAACCAAAATAAAACAGCTTTGTCAGGCTAAGGCAGATGCCGACAGAAGTGGAGATAGGGCTCTATACAAACAGGCCAGAAATTCACTGACAAAGAAGCTACCCTAAAAAGCTGAAAAAACAGTTTTCAGCCAACAACCCTGCATCAGTGTGGCAAGGCCTTCAAGACCTCTCAAACTACAGAAGACACCCCCCACCCCCCCCACCCCCGAAGCAAACAAAGACCTGGCTGATGACCTGAATGACTTCTGTTGTAGGTTTGAAAGAGACAAAGTCATACCCCTCCATCATTCCAGCTCAGCAGCATCAGCCCCAATCACACCTCTGGCAAACCCCCTAACCTAATTCAGGCTGCACTTAAGATCTGTGTAGCAGATGTGAGCCGGCTCTTCCAGAGACAGAAGACCAGGAAAGCACTGGGCCCAGACAGTGTTTCCCTCTCTTGTTCTAAAACCTGTGCTGACCGACTTGCTGGAGCTGTGTAAAGTCCCCTTCTCCCGGTTTCCAAGAAGCTCTCCATCACAGGCTTGAATGACTGCAGTCCCATCGCTGTGACGTCTGGGGTCATGGAGTCCTCTACGACTGTTGGCCGACCTGAACGATGTCACAGGACACCTGCTGGACCCCCTGCAGTTTTCCTACCAGGCAAACAGGTCAGTGGATGATGCAGTCAACGTGGGACTGCACTACATCATGCAACACGTGCCCATGAACATATGCAAGGATCTTGTTTGTGGACTTCAGCTCAGTGTTTAACATCATCATCCCAGAATTTCTCTCCTCCAAACTCTCCAAACTCAGTGTATCCCTGGCCGTCTGTCAGTGGATCAGCAGCTTCCTGACAGGCAGGTGCAGTGCGGCTGGGGGAAGTCACTTCTTGTATATGGACAGTCTTTCTCTACACCAATGACTGCACTTCTAAGAACCCATTTGTTAAACTCTTGAAGTTTGCAGGTGAAACTACAGTCATCTGACTCATCCAGCATGACAATGAGTCTGCATATCAGCAGGAGGTAGAACAGCTGGTGCTCTGGTTCAGTCAGAACAGCTTGGAGCTGAACACGCTCAAAACTGTGGAGATGACTGTGGTCCTTAGGAGATGCCCCTGAGCACTGCTGCCCCTCATAATATCCAACAGCCTTGTGTCAACCTGAAGTGCCAGAAGACCTGAAGTGGGAGCCAAATATCAACTTTCTGCAGCAAATGAGGAAGTTGGTTTTGACACAGGAGCTTTTGAGCCAGTTTTACACTGCAGTCAAATCTATCCTTTGCACATCTATCTCGTCTGGTTCGGAGCTGCCACAAAACAGGATAGGAATGAACAGGATAGGAACAAATGGTAAAAAGAGCTAAAAAAAAATCATTAGTGCTCCCCTGCCTACCCTCCAGAAACCAGAAACAGACAGTGAAAATCACTGCAGATTTAATGATTCTGGACACAACCTTTTTCAACTCCTCCCCTTCAAAATGCACTATAGAACCCTGTACACTAAGACTACCAGACACATAAGAAGTTTCTTTCCTTGGTCCGTCACCTTCATAAATCGCTGACCACTAAAATCATCTGCTAGGCCATAGCTACTTCTTTTTTCTCTAGATAGTTATAACACGCATCTTGTGACCATGTTCTCCGGTTTCCTCCCAAAGATATGCAGCACATACTCTCTTGCCAGCAGAGAGCATGATCAATAGAACAAGTGCAAAATGTTAATGTCTTCTTTTTTGAGTTTGTTTTACATTTACATTTTCAATAGACTGCTATTAAACTAACACATGCTATTGTTGAGACCCTGACAGAGAATCATGATTGTGAGTTTACCTATGCATCCGTGTATGCAGAGCCACTGATCTTACAATCATAAAATTGCAAAAAAATAATCAGTATACACATATATACACATAATTTCATGGTACATTACATGCAAATGCTTTTTTTGCTGTGTTTGCATTTTGTTGACTTAGCATTTTTGTACAAACGCAGCTGTGTTGTCAAACCACCATCATTTAATAGTAAACTTAATCAAAAACATCAACAGGGGATTTAACTGCAAAATGATAGACAAAACTTAAATTTTACAGTAGTTAATTGTGCATGACATTATACAAAATATTTTGGTGTAAAGTAGCAAGGAAGTTAGTCCCATCAACAGCACAGCACAAAGCAGACATCCAGTATTTACCATTGCTGGAGATTTCAACCAGGCAAACCCTGAGACTGTCCTGCCCAAATTTTATCAACATTCAAATCCCCACTAGAGATGAAAATTATTTCGACCATGTTTTACACAAATGCATATAGAGCTACAGCCCCCTATCTCACTCCCCCAATTGGGACAGTCATACCATCTTTTTCCCTGTTCCCAACACCAGCCTACAGACCTCACAGGATTAAATCAACTGAAGGGATCCTTTTACAAACTGTTTAAGGACTGTTTTAAATGTACACACAGTGGGACATATTTGTAAAAATAGGCCATAGAGACAAGGCAGACTATATGACAGTTAACAAATTCCTGTTTCTCCAACCTAGAGGCTGAACAAGATCAGGAATCTGCTGAGGGCAAGGATTGCAGCCTCTAGGGCCACCCAGAAAAATGGTATCACATGGCACAATCAAAGTCAGAGCACAAGCAGCAGGTTGAAGACCACTTCACCAAAAATGACCTACCATTTGGGGCAAGGCATCCAGTATATTTTCAGCTTCATCAGCAACAATGTACACTCCTCCTCCCACAGTGACACAGCTTTTTGGTCTCTTCAATATATGCAACAAAGAAAAAACAAGAAAAGCTTAGCCAATAGCAACATAACCACATCTCCTGCAAAAATAAAAAAGAATATAAAATATGAAATGGATGTTCTTCACAGTGAAGCCCAGGAAAGCAGAAGGCCCTGACAAAGTTCCTGTACAAGTGGAACAATCCTTGTAAAGGATTGTGCTGCTCAGCTGACAGAGGTGTTTAACATCAAAATGTCACAGTCATAGGTCATTGTCCCCAAATGCTTTAG
>JAILXH010080221.1:7396-22789 GCA_023558415.1 Piaractus mesopotamicus | reverse complement strand
TCTCTCTCTCTCTCTCTCTCTCTCTCTCTCTCTCTCTGTCTATTGATCCTTGTCCTAGATGAACTTGGATTGTAATGCGATTGTGGTTCCAGGACGAGAGAGTCACTCACTGGTAGCAGTTGTAGTCATATATCCCATAAATACAGCCTATAAATATATCCTGTAAATCTGAGAGAGCATGTTGTGTGGCTGAGTGATTGCCCACTTCAGTGGAAACACAAAGATAATACTCTTGTGTCTTGTACTGCACAGTATGGCCAAGGCCACTGCAAGCATTTTCAGTGTTTGATACTAAGTAATGTGGCCACACTGAGGATGTGTGTGTGTATGTGTTGTGAGAGAATTCCCTCATTGATAGTGTCTGTTCACCCAGTTCCAGCACTCACCTAAAATCTTCCATGTGATTGATTATCTATATAGAGTGCTGTTGTGCAGCTGATAAACGTAATTATGCTAATCTGTAGCCGACACCCGCCATTAGCCAGATGAGATCAGCTGTTATAGAGCACATCTTTAACCTCACTGCTTCTGATTATCTTCCCAAACATGAGCCTTTATACTGTTAAGCTAGCCTCAGTCTCAGCCGTCATGGTCTGGAACACCACAAAAGTAATCTCGAAGTTGGAGAAAATGGAATCGAATTTGATTGGTTCCACTGGCTTTTTATACCAGGGAAGTGCATGTGTGAAAACACTAAAGAGCCTATAGAGTTCCTCTGCATCTCTGTGATGTTCTGAGAGTCAAATTTTTTCTTACCCCATTAAGCTCCACTGATTATAGACTACTACTAGTTTAAATTGCTAACACTAACATCAAACAGTTCTAACATTGTAAAGAAGTATAACGACGAGTAGTCATGATTCGTAAGTACATTCATAAAGCCAGAATATATATTAAAAACCATCTAAGCTATTCAAAACAAGTTCTGAGCTAATAAAGAGCAAAACTAGAAACTAGAAGAGGTTATCCAAAAGAGGAATATAGGTTTTTAACCTCTTGAAGTCTTGAAGGATATTTTTCCAGCAGTTATTCTTCATGGTTTTTCTTCAGGGGTTCTAAAGTAAAGGCAATGTAATGTATAGAAGCATGACAACTCAAAGAACCATAAATGGTTCTACGCAACAATAAAATGGATGTATGGTTACGTGGCGTAGACCTTTTACATTATGTGCAGCTTGTTCTGTTGAATCACTCTAAACAAAAAACCCTTTTTAAGGCACCTTTATTTTTAAGAGTGTAAATATAGTAAAACTGGAGGACATCATAATTTTTATGCCTTTTAGAATACAAAACTGTTGCAGCACTACAAAAGGCAGTCTATAGGCTCCAGCTGAGATACACAGATGCACACATGCACTGAAAAATAAAATATGCCATGTTCACTATGCTCATGCGTTGGAAAGCTCAGAGCTAATCGTGCACAGTGGTGCTGATTCACTTCCTGACTGTGGGCTTAAGGTACTAGTACTGTGTGTACTTCGTGGTCTGTAACCTGAGAGAATTTGGGGCTATTGAGTGACAAATGCGAAAGAGAGAGAGAGATATGGTAATAAAGCCAAATCTGACTAATGTAGCATGGCTGTGCTGCAATTTTTTTCCCCCCTTTTGTTTTGTAAATGGCTGCTCTCGAATGAAAGGTGTCTGTACAGGGAGTAAGTCATTTGGTCTAAGAAATTGGTGCGTCATATTATATTATTTTAGCATTGGATATCAGTAGGCCACTTAGACACATGCGCATTTGTGTGTGTGATCTTTATTAATGTTTCACAGAAAGAAAGAAAGAGTGAGGCAGAGAAAAGCAGCATTGATTAAGAGATGCTGAAAAGTGTCATCAGATCGTCCTCTGAGATTGCGTTGAACAAAGATTTCGAAGACTCTTTTTAGTCAGGAATTCGTACTCCTCTCCCTTGCAGCTCAAAGAGAACAAGCTCACATTGCACTGATGCCAACGAACAATGTGGAGAAGGTTTAGAGTGTCCCTGTCCCTTTGTTGGGAAACGACCCGAAATTCAGAGCTCGCCCCTGTTCCAAAACACTCCTCCAAACCTCATTGTTTAAAAAAGCCAATATGGAATGATGATTGCTCAAATAGGTCAGTAGATATTCCTGTTATGATTCTGATAACACAGAGGTAAGTATTTCCACACATTGTTTTGGTTTCGCTAAGTCTGGGCCCTCTTTCGTTTTTTAGCTAACGAATATCTCAGGTAGAAGATATCTTGGCACCAAACCTGGTTATTCAGTCAAGTGCGTCCCGAGAGATTGCGATCCCACAGCCAGTGCATACATCCATCTAATTTTAATCTGCAGTTACAATCAGCAGAATCAGCAAATTTGTATAGTGATTTCCTGTGTCAGTGGTCTTTTATGCCATTTCTGAGATTATAATTTGATTAGTAATTGCACTATAAGTTTTATGACCTCAAAGCTACAGAAGCAGAACAGAATGAAACATCTGTTAATAGTGCAACAGAAACATAAACTGTATTGGCTGAATAATATAGACGTTAGAGAAGCAGTATCAAATGTGTTTTCTGATCTTACTAGCAGTGCCGACTAAATCTTCGCTACAGTTTGCAGATGTCTCTTTTGAAAATGTTAAAATAATTAGGCCTATATTTGGTGCTGCGGGGGTCTAATGATCGTTTAAAAACAATATTTTTGGTGCTCACTAGGCTGTTCTTTCCAGCTCTGTTCAGTTTTTTTTTTTTTTTTTCTCCAATAGCTTCAACCTCGCTGATTTATTAAAGGAAACAGTCTCATTGCCCCAGGAACAGCGATTTCTCCGAGCTGTTTTCTAAGAGCTAGTCAGTCATTTGTCAGTGTGCGGCTCGAGAAGTATTTTGTCCCATAAATGTTAGGCCTTGCACACCCACACAGTTCTATTTCAAAGGCTGCCATGAGATACCTATCCATTTCTGCCTCTATTCAGTTTTCCTCAAGTTTAACCGGTAGTTAAAAAAGCGTTCAGTGCAAGGCCGTATGTGTAACTGCTCACAGAGAACGTGAGCTAATTATTGCACCATTCCACTACTACACAATAGAGTCTACTGAAAACAGTATATGAGCTACAGCTCTCTTTCTGTAGTGTTCAAATCAAAATGTCTCTCATTTTATTTCCAACTCAGAGAGTAAAATCAGGATGCTGCACTGTTATTACAGTTTTTTAGTGCATTGATCCAACTCCTCTCCCAAAACAGATTCCGATATCTGAACTCCAGTACTGAGTACCGATCCGATACTGGTGCTATGTTGAGGCACTTTTGTTTCAAAGTACATGAACATAAGAATACATATATATTTTATTTTACAGGCCAGTGTACCCTAGTGAAGATGATTATACACTATATAACATTCTCTTTAGGATTGTGCAGAATGTTTAGATTATATTGTTGTAGAATATTTATAAAATTGCACTGCTACAATTTTATAGCATCTACATATAAGAAACATTATCAGATGTCACATGTGACAGGTATCAACTCTGATAATGACCCAATATATCTAGCTATTACTGGTTTTGCTTTCTAATTATTCACATTTCTTCTACTCATTCTGCTCTCATTTGCAGTCTCTACATTTCACCCAGGCATCAGTCTTTGTTTTGACATCCATTTGTAGTGATGGCGAGAGAGAGAGAAGGAGAGAGAGAACCCTCTGCCCTCATTAATGTGGCAGGAGAATGAAGTGTCTGATATCATGCGTCAGATGATGAGGTGAAATCATAGCTATCTGATTATTCCATTAGTCTTTTGTTTGACTGCTCCGTGTTGTGCTACAGGCACCCACAATCCTCCGCGGCTCCTGGTTGCCCCTGTACGGACTGACAAAAACAGCAGGTGTTCAAATACTAGTAGGGCTCAGTGAGCAAAGAGTTCAGAGAGTGGGAGTAAATAAAAGACTCATTTGAATGAGCAAACAGAACACACCGAAAACGGCTTGGGGGGTGGGTGGTGGGGGGGTAACATTTTTTTTGTTCTTCGCTGACAAAAGTAAGACCACCTTCGCATTAATGCCATGGACTCAAGTGTGGGTCGGCCAGAGGCTCTTTTTGACATTCTTTCGCCACTGCCACTCTGCCGTGTTTATCTTTTCTCATCCTGCGATTTTCTGGGATTTCCCAACCCGGAAAGGTCCTCAAGCACAGCTGGGTGCTGTGTTATGGAAATCGGGTAACCATGTGTGTGTTTGCTATTGGCTTAGAAAGGTCATCAGTTACTGATCCTTCAGTTCGCCCCATTCATCCCCCCCTCCAAAAACGTCATACAGGGTAGCAGGGTAATGTCCAAATCCCTCCTAATCCAATTCTGCCCAAGCACCGATACGGTGCCATTTAAAGTCATCTTCACCCAATAAATAAACTTTAATGGTCTCTACAAAAAAGCTAATATAAATTGGAAAAGCACCATCATCCTCTCTCAGGATTTTAATGGAATCTTTTATAGGAGTGCATTAGTCTGATAAGAATAAGGACCCTTTGTTTTCCCGGGGAATGCAATTTGCCATAATTTTAAATGAAATGTTAGATATTATGCACATTCTCTTTCTGTCTTTTTTTCTCTCTTGGCCTCTCAAACACATTTTTCTTCCTCTCTTCATTTTTCATTTGTTAGGATCCTGCCCTTGAGAGGATTTGGTTCATCTCTATATGTAGATGACAGCCCCACATCATCATTACAAAGCTTCGATTTATAATGCAGTTGATTCCTTGATGGCTTTCTGCCCTTCAGCTTGGTCCAAATCTCCATTGTTAAACGTCTGGTACAGCCGAACTTCAGAAGTGTCATCTAGTAGGTACTCTAAATGATACCCTTTCAGCCCTGGCCTAAACAAAATTGGGCTTGTGTACTCTCTCGCTCCAAGGTCACTTTAAAAGCCTGGAAGCTCATTCTTTCGACTGTGCTTGACAGAACTACTCGGAGCAATTAATCATTTGACTATAGCACGTGTTGAGATGATAGTGAATCAGACACATGGAGGAAAACAGGGACCTTTCACACATATGTTTGCACTGTCTTCCAGTTCACCAGCCATGAAATTGTTTTCTTGTCCACGACTGCATGTTTTCCATTGTAATACAAACCTCCAGTTTCCTGCAAAGCCGACAACGTGCAGTTTCTTCCCTTCCCAGCTCCTCTCTTTACTAATGTGGCTAAATGAAAGCGTGTTTGAGGTTGATCATGTTGTAACACATTTTGACACGTTCTCGGTTTTGATGTCGAGCAAAAAAGAAGAAAAAAGTATAACACCAGAGATTTCGGTGAGCATTAACTCCACTGTAGGGGGGAAAACGAAAAGATGATTGAAGTACTGTGAGCCTTTCATAGAAACATATGGTTTCCCTCAGTGCTGATATTTATTTCATGCGCGTATTAAAAGCGGAGAGTGGCTGCTTTGTAGTTGCTTTCCAAAAATCGTACAGTGATTGCTTCATTGCTGATGTGATTTTTATTGGCCTCAGAAGCATCCTTAACAAAAACGCCAGCCCGTCCCTCTGTACTACAGAGCAACTGAATGTTGCATTTGGGTTCTAATGAAGTTGTATTAGGGAAGCCGAACAGCTGGTTCCCATCTGGAGCTTATGGGGAAAGTATTGACATGGGCTGGGGCATACATACCCACTACCTCCCCATTAGAAACTACTCGGGTTGGATTTTAAGAATTCAGAAAAATGTCCCTGATTGTTTGCTAAATTAAATATGGTGGGAAGAGTTTGAAAGTGTTGTGGATAGACTTGTACTTTTTGCCAAAAGTGTATTTCTGAATAGCTGTGTTGGAAGAGCTTTATCGATACTATGATTAATCATTGAATTGTGATATTGTTTTACACGATGCTGGATTGATGCTTGGAATCCTTGCATTGATATTGATGTGATTATTTCATTGTTTACCTATGCATAACTAGTTACAGTTCAAACAATGTGTATGAAGTACCTATTTAATGCTTATAAGAAGCTATGAAAGGACATCTCATTAGATGTCTTGCACAATTTCTGTATCTGGCTTGCTGTTTGCTTGTGGTGAAAACAACCAGTAGAAGTAAAAGTGTCAACCATCGCAATCTAATCAGGGTTATCAAGTCATGACATACATCATGATGAGCTAATAGGCAATGCTCAGGCCTATATGATGGTTACAAGCTTGGCGTGATCATGAAGTTTTTGGCTTTGGCGGTTTTGGGGAACCCTTCTAGTCATCCTTACATATATTTCAACAACAACAATCAATCCAGGGAATAGTGCCTCTACTGGTTACTTATGAGACTTATGAGAAGTGTCCTGTTGAGAAGTGGCTATGGACGTCCTTTTTTCACTAAGCGTTTTTTAGAACAGAAAGGCGGTAGACTGTGTTTCAGTCTCAAAGTATGCAAGTGTTTCTAGAACCAGGTTGTTGTGTCCATATAATCTTCCTTTCTAGGCTAAGAAAGGAAACTGATTTTATATCAGCACTCTTGTATTTGGAGAAGAGTGAAGCTCTGTTACTTTGAGAAGATTTTATTACCTTTAAAGCTGAAGAGCAGCCATTAGGACATCTCTCTTATCCGAAAACTTTTATTTCACTTGAGTGAATAACAGAACAGAGTTTAAATAGCTTTTTTCTCGCTGTAGCAGACAAAAATACTATTGAGGCTTCACTTTTTGCATGTTTTTTGAAGTTTTGTTCATGCTTTTTAAATCAGTGTTCTTTGGTGACAGCCAGTGTTGAACACTTTGGTATCTTTGGCTACAAAACTGCTTTATGTGCCAGATCGATGAAAAGCATCGCTAACCTTCCTCAACCCTCACGCTCCTCATCCTCCTCACAGCTCCTTTAAATTGCACAGGTAAATTGGACTCGAGCAAGTTCTCTCTAGAGACCTGCACGATCTTTTCCTTTCTTCTTTTCTTTTTTTGCCCTCTTTCTCTCTTTATTTCTTGATGTGGGAGAAAGCTGTTGAAAGATTACATCGTTTCATCTCAGTATTAACTGGGTTTTGATTAAAGTGTTACAGTACAGTTGTCCAAGGTTAACCAGCCATAATGAAAGAGCGTGAAAATAATGACACGCTGTGTGGTTTTATGAAAGCTTGTGACTGTTCAGTTAATACTCTCTATCTAACCTTTTATCATGGGCCTGTTTTCCAAAAGGATTATAAAGGTCATTGTAAGACACCAGAAGGAGTGCACTGATCTTTTATACAATGCTTGTAGGAGAGTGAGTCGAAATTAGTTAATGGGAATGAACCCTATTCACCTATTTTCACAGTATATCCATCTGTTTCTGTACTTGTTCTGTTTCCAAGCCCAGCTGTAATGACAAACAAAAATCTGAATTTGATTTGATACAGTGTAGTGATGTCTTAGTTCGATACAACAAAAATACATTTTTCCAAACAGCAAAAATACTGATACATTGCTGTGTGTTAATATGGTAATACTTTTGTTTCAGTTCAGTTTTTAAGAGTTTTCAATCGGGATGCACAATAATATCGGCAGAAAAATTGGACTGATGTTTTGAGTTGACTGATATTAACACAAAAATATTTGATAATGTTCAAATATTATCAAATATCGAATGTTTAGGAGACATTGGGTTACTGCTGTAAAATGTCTGGATTTTTATTCACATAACTATGTTTGTATCCTTATAGAAATAAGTGTTTTCTTTTATGCTAATCCAGTTGGATTTAGTCCCGATTTCTACAATTAATAAATGTATATTTGTCAACGTCGGCAGATATGTACATTAAAAATACCTAATATCTGCATTGGCCCACAATTCACTTATCAGTGCATCCCTAGTATTCAGGAATGCAGTGTAGTGTCCTGATCTAGTGCTTTAGCCGCAAGCTAATATGTTCGGCCCAAACTAACACACTAGCCTCAAGCTAACATGCTAGGTATGATATAATGATACAGTGTAGGACGCCGGAATTACAAGACAATACAGTACGATACGCTGTGTTGTTACATCACTTTCAATGAATGGTTAAAGACTCACTTTTGTAAATGAGATGTGTAAGTATGAAGAATGTTTTTGAGGTATTAAGAATCCCTAGTCAATGTAAATGTTCCTTAGCAATTTAAGATTTTGGCATGAACTGTATGTCCATGCCAAGAAGCATTTAGGAGCCTTAATTTTTAAGAGTGTCTGTCTGGTATGTCAGTTAACTAGCCAGTGCACCATTTGAATTTTATGAAGGGAGATTTACCTGCTCTATAATCTTCTGGTCTCTATTCTTGTACAAACACTTTATAGAGAAGTCTTTGTGAAAAGTGTGTTATTCTACAGTCTACAGTGACTAGGCCTAAAATAAGCAGTAAGCTAAGCTTTTTGAATTGCTGGTTTAGTTGTCATTTTTGAAGAGTGCAGTCATTTCACTGTGCACTCTGACAAGACCTTGTAGGAGAATAGCAACGACAACAAAATGCTCAGCTTGAGTGAAATGAATTTGGAAGTTTTACAGCTCACTTGTTACCTTTCTCAGTCTCAGAGCAACTCTTTATTTCAATTATTAAAGTCCTGCCAGCGCTCATATAAAAATAAACACACAGTCTCTGGATAGCATGTAATTCAACAGGTCTCAAGTGGATGTTCGGCTTCAAAGACTTCAGCATGTTTCCGGGGGTGCAGTCTATGGCTGTTTGTGTTCACTTGTCCACTCATTCTGGGGTCACCAGATGTAGCAGAGCAGCTGCTTTCTTCAACAGTAGCAAAAAGTCTTGAATGAAAAGTCTCGGTCAGTTCAGAGGAGTATTGTTTTATAACCATTCCCCCTTTAACCCACCCCTAATAAACCTCTCATAGGAGAGCATTCATCTCCTCCTGCTTTCTTGGCTTGCACGTCAAATCGCTGGAAGACAAAAAACACTGTTTGCACAAGCTCGCTCCAGCCCTTTAGTCCTTAGCTCCACCTGCATTTTGCAAGGAACGCAGTAAAATCTGGATAAAAACAATGAGGTTACAATTGCAGCTAATGAGGCAGCAGAGGCAACTTAGAAAAAGGAAACACTGACTCTGTTTGACTTCCAGTATCTGTAATTACCCTGGTGATCGGCCGTTTTTGCTCTCCCTCACACAAAAAAAGAAAGTGAGGCCTATTCATCTGTGTTCTGTCAAAGGCTGAAGGCAATTAAGTTGCTATCTGCTTTATCTCTGTCCCTTGGCCACTGTAATGGAAGTAGTTGAGATTAAGTAGAAACAGAAAGGGACAGTTTCGCTCTGACAGTGCATTTACTGTACAAGAAAAAATGCAAGAGTAATGTGTTTCCTAATTGATGTATACTCACATATAGGCTTTGAATATGCAGTAGGCATAAGCTTTATTGTGCTTTAAAGTGTTTGAAGGAACATGTATTAAACAATTATACAACACATTCTATGACACTTCAGTATCATATATTTTTTAAGGAAATCCAGCCATTTTTTTTTTTTGAAGTTACATTAAAAGTTATTCCATCTTTTATTGAATTAGTTTAGGAGATACAACAGCAACGACATGTGTAACATGAGAACACATACCTAATTTTACTGGCCCTGAAATAAGCAAGCATTTGTGTCTAATTCATAAGTGAATCATGTGTAGGACAAAGCTGTGTCTAATCTTTTGTACTGAACATAGGGATAGTGCTTGTGTCTAATTTCAAGGAGTCTGTAGTTCAAGTGTTTCAAATCTTAGTATGTCATTCATAGGACAATCAAATGATTCTATCTAATCTTTGTGATTCAGTAAAGGGGAGGTGGCAGTCTGAGTGTGTCTAATCTCAGTGATTTTGCAATGGGAAACAGCATGAGTCTTATTTCAGCAATGCTGCCATGTTGATGAGTTAGTATTTAATCTGTGTGACTGTGAATTTGTGCATAATCTCAGCACTGAGTTAGCATATAATCTCAGTGACTCTATTTTGCTACTGTGTTTAATCTCTGACATTATGCCAGGAAAGTGCTCATGTCTACTTTGGCTGGTTTTGTAGTGTGAGAGAGAGTGGCAGTGGCTAACCTCAGTGATTCCAGAGCCGGAGAGTGTTTGTGTCTAATGATTGCGAGGCTGAAGGGCTAGCCGAGGAGAGCCGTGATATTTGGAGTAATTCACCAGCGCAAGCGCTCACGCTTTAGAGGGATGCCGTTGGACGGCCACAAGGTTGAGAGCTAATTAGAGCTTTAAAAGCCTATCAGTAGTGTGTGATTGCTGGCTGTGCTGGCTAAACGGCCGTTATTTGGTATGCTTCGAAAGTTTCCCCCTCCCAGCGAGGGCTCAATAGACAGCAAATTATTTTCATTTTAATTGCTTGTAGGTGGAGACATGAAATAACGGGGCATATTTGTGTTCAATCTGCTGCATTTTTATCACAATGTGGAGGAAAACATTGTTAGCGGGAGTTAATTAACAAATATGAGTAATTGCTCTATACACATACTCATCAGCGGTGTGTTCACAACAGGCGAGCCTGCGAGTGCTAACAACAAAGTGCTACATAAATCAAAGTGCTTTTGCTTTGCCAAAGCAGAACCCTTGGGAGGTACCTTACTGCTTAATTAGAATCTAGAAGGATCTTGTTTTAAGTGTTGGGTGAGCAAGCTCTTGAATAACAATGACGAATTAGGCCCCAGAACACCAGCTGTGTGTTTTGGAACATGGAAAGCATTATATGCTATTTCTACACAGTTAATAAAGTGCTATGGGGAGGGCGCCGTGCCAGATACACTCTTGTTCGTGTAGGTTTGCTGGGGGATATTAATGCCGGTATTACTGTTACTGGCAGCCGTTCTGCCAAAATTAGTCCAGAGTGTTCATTTCAAAATTACCCAGATGGGGTTACATGGACTGTATCGATTTTATGAGTCTATTTATGAAAGATTTCTTTTTCACAGCATAATATATGGAAATGTGTTGTATAACACCGCTCTGCTAGTCTTAATTCATGGACTTTGCTGAAAATTAGATTGGCGTGCTGTTGGCCACACAGTATGGCTGCTTTTCAGTGTTGGTTTGAGTGGTCTTGTTGAAAGACATCCAGCTTGAGGGTCATCAACATGCAAATTGTAGTAACACAGTCAAGGAAACAGAAGCTTAAGCCTACATAATTGGCTGATCATTACCATTTAATGTTCAGCTTGACTGTTTTGCTCTACATGAATTAGCCATTTGTTGTACTCTTTGATTGTTGTGCGCTAGATGAATTAGGCAGTTGTTGTTCTCCTGATTGTTTTATTCTATGAATTAGACATTTGTTGTACACTTGCTTGTGGAAGAAGGACCGCTGCCCAGATCGTGTTTGCACCACTACATTGTTGCAGCATATGATCATTAACTCGTCCTAACAAAGGAGGAGCATGTCATCGATGCTATAGAGATCGCAATGACTGACACTTGTGAGAGTAGTCTAGCTTACAGTCATGCAGATGTGCCACAGACGGGCATATGGACTGTCTGTCTAGCTTGGCACCAGAAACAGCCATCTGGCCCTAATTATCCCTTAAACATGCTTTGTTATACATGACAACTCTGATCTGACAGCATCTCTACCAGTGTGTGAAACGCAGTGCCTCTGGCTAGAGAGCGGAATGACAGATTAGACTGCATCAGTCACAGGGAGTTTGATTTGAATATCACTGGATGAAATGAAAGACCAGGGGGAAATAAAAGCCTCACTTGATCTTTGGAGCTGTCAATTTTCAGATTTTTAACCGAGTGCGATTTTCATACTGACCCTCATAAAGGGAATGATTACAGAAGCACCTTGTAGGAGGACCAGCTTTGAAAGGAAATCTGCTCTTTTGAAGAGAAAAATGAACATCCAAAGGCAAATTTCCTGCAGGCCACCGGATACGTCGGACAATCTAAGAAATATCCAATCGGTCGACACATGAAAAACCCATCGCTGTGTGTGAACCGGAGATTTCTTCATTATCCCCCAGTCTCCATTCATTTCTGAAGATGATTGTTCTAATGTGGACAGAATGACGGCATGAGCTCACACTCATTCAGAAACACAGCAACATCTGACAGTCTCCATCAAACCTACTCAACGGCATTGATGTCTTTAACAGGGGTGAATGACAAAATGAAGTCTCCCTCTGTGTTTGCTAATTCCACTTTTCTGTCTCCAAGTAAACTGCCTGGAGACAGAATGACAGAAAAATATTTCTCCTTTCCTGCCACACTATGCTAAGTAGTGTTCTCTGCAACTGACACACTTTAGTTTAGCAGTCTACTATCGGCTTGACTTGGCCCGTTATTGTCAGTAATTGTCTGAGCAATTTGTATCAAGGTTGAGGCCTTGTGTAGACCCAAGCTAACTGTGCTAAGTGTAGCCTACACATCAAGTCCCTGCAGACCTCTTCCATGCGACAGAGAGCTAGAAAAACAGGTCAAACACACTGGCCTAATGAAGACAGATGACTGTGGAGAGCTATGCTGTTACATGGGTTGGGAAAGATGCTTGGCTATTGCAGTGTTTTTCTGGAGCCCGTGTATTCCAATTTATTTTGGTGCCGCACATTTTCCCATCTGGCGTTAGGCTGGGGTTGAGAATCAAACGCAATATTTTTCATTGATCTCAATGTGAAACTGAAGCAGGGTGACAATTCATAGCTGAAACTAGAATTTAACCCTATTGATCCATGCACACCACCGGTGATCTGTTCTGAGAATTTGGCAATGGCCCGAGTGAAACACACCAGCATGAAGAACTGGCACTTTCTGTATGCTACCATGTTTTTTTATCAGTATATAAAAGACGCACAAGCTTGCCTTTATCGTTAAATGTACTGTGATTTTTTTCTGAGTGATTGCGCGGGCTCATTCAGAGCACATGTTGGATTGAAAAACACTTATTATTGTTTAATTACAGCAAACTGCAACGTATGCGTGACTTATTCTTATTCACAGGTTTTTTTTTTCCAAAAGGTTGTTTGTGTCACACAATTTATTGCCACATTTTTGCATCAACCTTACTGCACATTCTTACAACATTGGTTATCAGCTAGATTTGGACAGTATATAATGTGTTAATTATGACATTATCTGCCTTTGCAGTGCTGATATTTTATGTATGTGCAGTCACTAAATGTTTTATTATGTGCTGACTGATCGCTGATGTTTTTGGGTGTTTGGATAAATCAAGACATTCACATTATCCAACAGTTGTAAATCATATCGCAGGCTTTGCCACATCAAGGGATAACCCCTCTGTTTCTAATGTACTGAAGGTCACAATCGCAACATTAATCAATATAATTGCAATTTAGTATTTTATTTCATGCATCATGCAGCTCTAGTGTCATAAGAAAGTGCTACATTGTGAACTAAAAAGTAGGTGATCAAGGTGCAGTTCTGCATTATCACTTCCATACACTAATATACGGTGTTTCCTTCATAACTCTAGGTCTACTCTGTAACCTGCATCAGTGTAAATGGTGTTCTCCTGTATTCTGAGTCTGTTAAAGTCATCATTTCATCTGCCTTTTGGAAAGATGGAAGAAAAGACTGTTTCATGTTTAAAAGGGGATTTCATGTTTAAATGTTTTTGGAATAGGGGTGATTGACGTGAAACATTAGCGGTGACCATATACTTAGCTTGATTTTGTCCTTCAGGAAACCAGCATGTAAAGAGGAAAGCTTCCACTTTTGCTTGTTGTTTTAGCTTCTAAAATAAAAAAGATCCACTTAAAAGTGGGTTTTTCTTTCCATAATAACTACTTTGCTGCTTAAACCGAGCTCCTTCCACCTCATCCTGAAATGAAATCCCCTAAAACACGGCACAATTCCAGTACTTCTTCATTCTGTCATATTTTGCATTTCCTTTGATCTTCCAGCCTGTTTCCCTGCATTCGGGAGAGGAATAATTTTACAGTGCATCTGAACGAATCCTTTAGTGTGCCTTTGTTCCCGAGCTCTCTAAAATGTCACCATAATGACGAGAAATGAATGGCGAAGATTAGGCATTGTAATTTCCCCCAACGCTGCTATCATAATCTCAGTGTTCTTTTGAAATGGAAAATGTTTAAGATGACAGTTCAGGTGTAAATGTGGGGGGAATAAATGAACAAGGTACTCAGAACAGATTGCTCTTGTCAGCAAGGAGAAACAAACCCTTTGCGAATGTGGAGCTGTCAAACTGTTCCATGTTTAAAAGCTTATTTTGCTACAAGGTTGTCAGTTAAATATGAATAGGGTGTAATTGATATACGTTTGATACGTGAGCGTGTTGTCGCTGAATAGCTACACCTGTCTTTCTGCCTATAAATCCACTCCTCAGTTGTCGCTTAACATCTGAAATCTGAAACTAAGGTCTCTTCATGTAACAGGTGAATAAAACCTTAGATTACACGTGTTTACCATGTTAATACTATTGCCAGAAAGAAAAAAGCAGAGATAAATGTTGCATCAAACCTAAACCAAACATGCACGTCCTCGCAGTCCTGTAATTTACGCTAATTAGCTCCAGTCACACTGTTAATCTTCCCCCGACCTGTTGATCGCTTCGTTTCTCGACACATTTCTGGAGGGCGGCCACAGCAGCATTTTCAGCAAGGCCCTTTTGTCAAGAGCGCCAAGCTACACAGCCACAAATTGGAATGTGGCACAGGCCTGGGAAGGCAGCCAAGATTTAAATTAGACAATAACCTTTGCCCCCTCCCCCCCAGTTTCCTCTCCGCAGCTGTAGGCTGATCCATTTGTTTAATACACTGAAGCCCTGGCAGAATAATGGACTGATATATGATTCAGCTCTTAGCAGTTTGTGTTTCACAGATTTATAGAGACTGAACAACTGGCTGGCGATGTAGCGGCCGTAGTCTTATCGAAAGGGCAATAAATGAGAACAGGGCAGCCGGGAGTGGGCAAACTGTCCTGCAGCGTTGTTTTCCTAAGTGCGGTAAATGTGCGGCAGAGGCTCGTGTGCAATGGAAAGGAAATGGAAAATAGTGTTGGCTAACATCAAGGAGAAACAGGGGTTTTACTGTTGAATGAGCATATCAAAGTAGTAGTGCATAAAATGGCTTTCAGAAGAGATGCTCCAAAAATGCACAAACTACACGCGTAATGCTTTTTGAGGATGAGCGATTCCTGTTTGAAAATAGCCTCTTTTGAAGTGTTTTGAACACTGCTGTTCTGACACAGCTACATTCAGTCTTTAAATGTGGGAGCTTGCTAATGTAGAGGAGCTTGCTTGTGTATGCATGTGCATATTAGTGTTGGGTATTGGCCATTAGTTCTTGGTATGATACTGTTATGTCATGATTTGATAGATCATTAAGCCTTCTGTAATAGCAGCTGGATCAGGATGGTTAAGGCTCAAATTCTGAAAAAAATTGAAATAATGTTAACTGTTAAACTTTTAAAAAAGGACAAACTAAGTGAAATGCCCTTTGCAATATCTTATCAACAAAGCATGAGCCAGTATCTTAAAT
>JAILXH010080201.1:12393-22862 GCA_023558415.1 Piaractus mesopotamicus | reverse complement strand
CACACACACACACACACACACACACACACACACACACACACACACACACATTTACTGTCTCACACACTCTCTCCTCACCCTCCCTCTCTCACCTCACCCTCCTTCTCTCTCTTGTCCTTTCTCATTCCTCTCTCTTTCACCCCAATCTCTCCTCCTCTTTCATTTTCTTTCTTTTTCCTCACTCTTCCATTCTCTAATCCTATCTCTCCTTCGCCCTTTTTCTTTCTTCACTCTCTTTTTTCATCTCATTCTCTCTCCATTTTCCTTTGTTTCTCCTGCTCTCATTCTCTCTCTCTACTCTTTCTCTATAACCTCACCCTCACTCACCCTCTCTACTTCCTTCCCTGTCTCTCACCCCATTTTCTCTCATCCTCTTCTGTTCTCTCATTCTCTCCCCCTTCATTTTCCTTCTCTCTCTCTTCCTCTCTTTTGTCTCTCTCCACCCCCCCCCCTCTCGCCTTTCTCTCTCCCTTTTCCCACCTTCACTCATCTTTTCTTTCTCTTGGTTATTATTCTCTTGGTCCTTCTCTCCACCTTCTCTCTATGTCTTTAATTTTCTCTCTCACTGCACTTTCTCTTCCTTTTCTTTCTCTCTATCTCTCTCTCTCTCTCTCTCTCTCTCTCTCTCTCTCCTCCTGTCTTTCCCCTTACCCCAAGCCCCTCACCCCTCTTCTTTCTTCTCCTCTCTCTCCGTTTTCTATACTGCACTCACAGTGTTGTCACTGTACCATTAACAGTGCTCATAAAACATGCATCAGGGCTCCGTCACAGGCGCCGTATGCTAATGCGCTGCTGCTAATGAATATGAATGCTCCCCCCTGTTTCATTACACACTCTTCACACCTCGCTGGGCCCACGAAGGCGATGAAAATCAGCACTTTAGTTGCGTAAAGCACAACGCCATTTGCGCCCAAAACCTTCTATAGTCATGCACATAAAGTAGCCTCAGCTAGCTATGCGCAATCGAGACCCCATCATGAATCCTCAACGAGCGCCGTAAAGAAAATATTGTCCTGTGGCTCAGGCTGTCGGCGGTAATTAATGCGCATGTGGTCAGGCGTCTGTATGGTGGTAAGACTCTTATCTGTAACATCCAGAGACGGGGGGCTGAAGCAAAGAGGCTGGAGGCAAACACAGCAAGCAGTGTTATTTCAGCAGTCCCTCACATGCCTGCGCTCAGTTCAGCCTGCAGATCTGGGAGATTAATTACTATTATTGAGGCAAGTGAGGGAGAGAATTGGACCATAATTGTGTTAACCTCTAGACCCACACCTTGGCTTTTAACAAGATAAATCCATGGCAAGGAAAAGATTGCTATTAAGATGATTACTCTGTATCCTTGACAGTCTCTGTCAAGCAAATTGATCCAATTATCCATTCATAATTAATTCTGTTCAACTCAAGGCCTCCTTTTGATCACAGAGAGCATAAAACTGCATTTTAAATCGGGCTGCTCCCAGCGAAGCCTGCAATATGAACAGCCAGAGCGCTCACAAGCTCTGCACATGATACTTAAGGCATACAGCGTATTCAACTTGATTCTTTTAACCTTGGGTTTCTATGCGGCATGCATATTTTTCAGTAGCAAAAAGAAAGTCAGCGGAGGCTGATGATTGCACACCTGGTGCTGAGACAGGTGTAGGGAGTGAAAGTGGAGTAGAGGCCAAAGGTCATGAAGGCCCACACTCTCAGAAGTGGCAACAAAGTTACACAGGTGAGTGCAAAAGTTTCAACACCTCTCTGCAGAGAACAAACTTAAATGTGGCCAAAAAAATAACAACTTTTTTCTGCCACTTCCAGTGCACAATTTCTATTTGTTTGCTGAGTTTGACATACTGGGAAAAAATAAAACATATAAATATAAAAATAGAAGGGTGCCATAACTTTTTCACCGATCGCATTTTATGTTTATTTATTTTTTTTATTACCAGCAAATATGTTAAATTGTGGATTACAACGTGTTCTCTGTAGAGGACGTGTACTTATTTTGATTTAGGCCACATTCAGACTACAGGTAAAAGAGGCCCAGATTTGATTTACTACCCAAATCTGATTTACTGCCCAAATTTTATTGTAAGGTTGTTTACATTATCTTTTTTTTCTTTTTCTTTAAATCCTCAGGCCAGTATTCCTTGGCCACACCACCACCCCCACTTTTACAGGGACATTACACTTTCTTTTTTGTTTCACTTTCAATGTCACAACTTATTGTTTATTAATCATACAGATATAAGGTGATGTGGTACCACAATCATCCAACCCCCCACCCGTCCCACCCTTTTACGTGAAAATAAAGAGATATAGCTGAGAGGTAAGGAAAAAGAAGAAGAAGGATGGACAATGGACAAACTACATTATCTTTTTAATGTGCCCCATAACTGACATCAGTCTGAGCAGATCACGCTCCTGAACTGACCCACACGCACAAAGAACATCGATCCCCCCATCATTCTTTAAGATTAGTAGACTCTTTTCAGGCAACGTCAAAATGAGCTGTGCGAACTGCTACTTTAAACTTGACCACATAGAACGCAGCATACAGAGAAAAGTAAAAACGCCGAATTTCTGTGGTTGTTTTAGTTCTAGAAACTGATTGAACATAGAAAGAAAGCTCAGTTTCTTTTGTTTACCTGTCATGAAGAAGAATGTTCGCAAAGGAAAGCAAATTTTGTCAGGATATAACATATACTGGATCAAAACAACTGATCTATGTTGTTTGTTCATTAGCATGGCTGTGCACACTAAGCTTATGTCACATGATACTGGATGTTAGAATTTTTTATGAGGCTGAGTACAAGTAAACGAGCACCGGGCCGATACCAGTATCAGTACTGATGCATCACTATTTCTGACGTTAGAAAGCGCCGTACTTATTTGTTGACAATAGCCGTGCTTGTCTCGCTTGTTAAGGCTAACCATAGTAATGGGTGCCGACTTGGCTGTTCAGAGAGAGGTCACATTGCTGCATGTCAGATACATATCAGATTTCGGTATCACATATTGAAGAGGCCCAAATCGGAATTAAAACTGTCAGATTAAATGTTGTTTGAATGATTACAGTTATGCTGTTCATGGGCCACTTGAAACAAAACAAAAACCAACAAAATGTAAACTAACCAGGGATGCAAAACTTTTACATATGACTGTATAGCGTGGAGTAACATGCTCTCTGCACTCAAGCAGTAAAGTTACCTAAAAACAAATCTTCAAGTCAAGTCAAGTGATCTTTATTATCATTCCTTAATATAATTTGTATACACTGGAACAAAATGTTGTTCCTCAGGCCCCATGGTGCAACACACGGCAGCACATTACACAGGACTATATAGAGTGTAGATGCATGACACTGTGAATCTTATGCAGCAACCCACTTGACAAAAACAATTGTGTTGATATATATATATATATTCAACAGGTTAAAAAGCAAGGGGTCCATATGTTGGCTCCATGCTCTTCCCTGTTCTTTTGCAGCAACGTTTGGTAGGTTGGACCAGAATGCTAGCAAAAGTCCCATTCATCAATGACAAATTGCTAAACATTTTTTGTCAAAATACAGAAATTTACACTGTATTATTTGAAGTGATATTTCATGTATATGCAAGGTAGCACTGTCAAGACAGGTGTTGTGCAATCAAGGTAATGTCGGCACTTTTGTTTGTGGTTGCTTTTAACCTGCCTTGCTTAGTCAAAACAACATGGTCCAGCTTGGTAATGCAGCATTTTTTAAACCAGAAACTCTACTCTATATGATGAATCTAAACCCCACTAAATTCATTAGGTCAAATGTTTTTGCCAATGCTTGTTATGAAGGAACGCATTTGTGTGTGAAGCATGAGCAGGTCAATTCCTCCCATTCGTAACTACATAACTTAAATTAGTTTCATAATAGTTTCCACATAATTTACAATAGTAACTGAATAATAAGTGTAATGAAATTACGTGATGAAATAACTGATTAATAAGCTTGCAGTTTAACCAGAAATCAACTAACTCATTCACAAGGTGACAGTCAAACATTTAATGAATGCTTGAAAATCCATCCAGTTTTCAATGCAGATTTCATGCTGTTGATTGATGTCACAGTGCAAGGGAATGAAATGACACTGAACGGTTACAGATCCAGTAGTTTGCCCAGCGGCTAAACCATGAGGCCTATGATTGAGCACCGCTCAGTGCGGCTCAGTCAGTTCAGCCTGCTTTCAATCCTGCTGCCTCGCCCTGAGGAGCCGCTAGCCCCCAAGAAACATTAAAGATTCAACAGAAATTAAACGCACAAATACCAAAGTGCAGCAGCCAGCCATTTCGCAGACGGCCCCCCGAGGCCCCTCCGCAGTTATTAAAAAAGTTAACATTGCACATTCACATCACAGACGAGCCGGATCGCTGTCGCTCTTATTAGGGCCGTTTGGGTCTGATTGGAGGACTCGCCGCCCCGTCCAACAAACTCTCTCTTTTGTCGGCGCGCTGAAATATTCATAGAATTTTTCATTATTTCTGCATTTGAATGCAAGGGCACCACCGCCTTGTTAGGAAGGAATCAGATGCAAAATGAGAAATGTTTCTCTTCGCTGGAAGCGTCTTATGAGTCGGCGGGGCCGCCTGCGAGCGAGGGAGACAAGTGCGGCGGAATGAGAGAGGAGCAATTATATGGCTCAGTGGCAGAGGCAAGACGACCCAGAGACAAGCGCTATTCCACCAAGTCAGGCTGGCATCAGGAACCCGCAGCCTGCATTTGCTTTGCCTGCTTCACCGCTAGAGCTCAGCTTATTTTCCTTTTGTTCCCCCTGCATCACCCACACCAAAGGGCTAATGACTAATAGCAGCTACATCTGAAGTGGTTTCTTAAATTTAAAGATCATCTGACAATGCGTGAGATTTATGTTGCTGTAGCAACATCAACACAACTCTACGTTGCCCCCCCCCAGATCTGACAACGTGAGATGTGTGTTACTGTAGCAACATCACGGCTGTGTTCTAAATGTATTAAAAATTTAATATAGCTCAAACAGTTCTGTGCTGGCATTACTGCAATTTAGTTATGAAGTTCTAATCTACCCGCTGCCCAGATGCTCGGAGCTGTATTCTAGTAAAGTAACACAGCTGTGTTAGCGGGATGCTGAGTGTTCACTTAGTGCCTGCATTCATTGGCAGCAGGAATATTTTATGGCAGATGCTTTGAGGTGGCTTAACTATCTACAGCTAACAGTGGCACTGACCACATTTGTGTGAAGTGGACGCAGAAAAATGGACTGTCACTACCGATTATGAGAGTAATTGCCTAATATAGTGATTATTTTGATGGTTAAACAAGAAATCTGTGTTTTTAAGCCAAACAAATCAACAATAACATGCTACATTTTAAGTCATGTTAATGCTATCTGAGAAATCTTTAATGCTGCTTTGCGCCGGTCATTTCATCAACTTCTCACAATTGTGCATTTCATTATACAACAGTGTTTACTGCAGAAATCTTCACGTCATAAGCAGTCGCTATGATAATACTGATGCTAGCTCTTCTCTGGGAACTTTAATGTTTTCCTAGCACCACGCTATCAATGGTATTCTTTTCACACACAGGCTTTAATATTACTTAACCCTTTAAATGGCCAAAGTTTTATTACACACTTCTATGACCAAAGAATAGCTTGGCCAGTTTGCACCGAAGTCCCTGTAGTTACTGAATAATAAGCCTTAATATGTAACAAGCATGGGAATTTAAGGGGTTAAACCAGATTTGCTAAAACCTGGACACTTAAAGCTTGCAGGAGACATTAAAGTGGCTATATCTGCTAAATATAGCCTTATTATGAAGTGCAGATACCTTGTTCAGCATACTGTTTACTAAGCTGATTCATAGAGAATTTAAATTGTAATCAATTACTTCTAAAATCAACAACCTTACAAACAAACCAAACAAACTATACTAAGTTCTTCCATAATCTATGATGCAGATAACCTGTAAACAATGAAATACAAACAGAAAATCTCCTACAAAACAAGTCACTATTACCACACCGTCATATGCAAAAGTTTTTATGTTTTGTTATTTATAAGAGAAAATAAGTACACATCTTCTACATGTAACAAACTTAAATATGCCATTTGTTCTGCAAATATTAGTGCACAGTTTATGCTTATTGGCTTCTATTTATTTGACTTCAACACACTGGAAAAAAAAAAGATATAAAATATAAAATGTGCCATGAGCTTTCAATCAGGTCACATATTCTGTTTTAGTTTAGAGGGTCTATGCTAAATTCAGCAAGTAAACAATGTGCAGAAGTGTGTCCTCTGTAGAAGATTAATTTATTTAGAAGATGTTCATTTATTTGTACGTAGAAAATCAACAGAACATGTCATTTAAGAGTGGCTGTGAAGACCCCATGACCTGCAAGTAAAAACGAGCTGCTAATGCAGGAAACACTTTCATCAGAATGTCAACATACGCACTGCATTTTACAAATCCACAGCAAACACAAAAACACATGCAACTTCAGAAACGCAGCAGAGTCAGTAACAACACGACAGAAACATTTCCATTTGCTGTTGTGTTGTGACTCACGTCCGTTGTGTTGTGACTGGCTTTGCAGCATTTCTGGAGCTGCATGTGTTTTCTGTATTCGCAGTGCGTTTGTGAAATGTAGTTCAGGTGTAGTCAAGTTGAGGAAATAGCACTGAACTTGCATCACATTTATGAGTTTGCAATGTGTACTTAATTGTGCTGTGCAGAGGGTTTTGTTGGCTACCATACATTTGATCAGGGGCACCCAAACTTTGCCTAAGAAAGTATGTAAGAAAAGCAAAGCTTTGAATAGTGTCCAAAAATCACAAATCAAATCCTACATGATGTGCAGGCCAAACTGTAGTTTAAGCAGTCGTTAATTTTATTTTATTACAAATAAAATTAAACAATGTAGCCATACGATTACAACCAAACCAGGTTATGACGTATGCAACAATAGTAGAATTCACTGAAACATTGTAAGTCACTGAATCCAAATTGAAATGTTTTGTTTATTTTGTAAACAGTGCTAAGTTTGAAAGCAAGAAGTTCATTTAACCTACATTTTTCCAGCACCTTAGAAAAATCTTTAGAGCCCTCTTGGTTCCACCAGTGTCTAAATATTATAGCTGCACTTCACTTTACTAAACAGACAAGAGCATAGAATTTTTTGGTAGTGTCCAAACACAGTCCACTCTCTGTGCTGCACCATCCAGAGTGAAGGCATGGGCAGCAGGGCTGGCTGGAGGCCCACAGCCCAATCATAGTGGTCAGTTGTCTGCAGGCAGGTCCAGTGGCGTGTGTGTGTGTGTGGGCCCCACTGGCCCACACTCGGCTCATTATCCGAGCCAGCCCAGGCCCGCTGCAGCACACAAGCTCCGGTGTGTCTTCTTTATTCCAGCTAGAGGCCTGCTCTCAATGTCCAGCCTCATGCCTCCACACGTCGGAAACAGCGACATCACTCTCCGGCTGATTGACAGCACAGGGACGTCCGACGCCAGTGGTATAAACAATGAATACAGGGCCAGCTGTGTCCGAACCTGAACGGCTAGCTGGAAGTGAAAGCCTGTCCTGAGTGGAGTTTAGTTATGCTAGCCAAACCTGTGCGTTAGCGGCTGCCACAAGGTTAATATTTCATGCTGTGTGGATTTAAACACCTTAAGCTAACAGGGAAGAGAGGGAGAAGACGGCGGTTATGAATTATTATTGCAGAGAGGCGAGTTCAAAGGGAGCTCTACTTTGTCACAGCAGAGTGTGTTTGCAAGTAACATTAAAGGAAAAGGACAGGTCCCACAGGCCCTTAAAAGCAGAGTTGGGGAAACATGCTTTCGCTCAAATACAACTGTTCCAAATCAAAGTTGACAAGCTGAGAAATCGCTCAGATCTTACAAGGCTGGACCTTCCCCACTGGCGGCACACGCTTGAACGCTAACAAAAACAGCTTCAACTGTCAGGCCCGGTTGAATGGATACAGATTAACTCTTAGAAGTTGAGAGTTGCTGTCATTTTGTTAAACTACTCAAATGATTATGTAATTATATATTTAATTACATATCAATTCACAATATGAATATCTGGCCTGACCTGAATAATTTAAATACGTTTGTTTGTTACGCTGATATTTGTCTCCCTATTTAGCAGTTTGAAGTTTTAATAAGAATTCTAGAAACTCCCTTGTGGATTCCTGACTATTTTCCTGACTAACAAAGCTACACAATGTAAGTTTGGGGGATCTAGTGGAAATGTGTAACTGCATGCAACGCGGCTGTGCTCCTGACCCCTTCCCCGAGCGGATGAATCTAATGATTGCAAGCGCATTGAAAGAGTATTCAAAGAGAACTTGAAATTGTCAAAATTTGGTGAAGGACGTGTTTTCCAAAGGTATGTGTGAATTATCTACGATTGTCATCATGCAGCGGTCAGCCATCACACTAAAAACACCTCCTTGTTTCTGCACTTATTTGCCGTTTTGTTAGCGCCACTAACCACACAGGTGCACTTTGTAGTTCTACAATTACAGACTGTAGTCCATCTGTTTCTCCGCATACTTTGTTAGCCTCCTTTCTCCCTGTTCTTCAGTGGTCAGGACCCCCACAGGACCACCACAGAGCAGGTATTATTTGGGTGGTGAATCAATCTCAGCACTACAGTAACACTGGCATATAGGTGGTGTGTTGTGTGTTGCGCTGGTGCAAGTGGATCAGACACAGCAGCTGAAGTTTTTAAACTGCTACAGTTTTTAAACACCTCAGTGTCACTGCTGGACTGAGAATAGTCCACTAACCAAAAATATCCAGCCAACAGCGTCTTACGAGCAGCACAAAGAACAGGAAAAAAGGACTAACAAAGTATGCAGATGGACTACAGTCTACAAAGTGCACCTATATGGTAAGTGAATGTTGAAACAAGGAGGTGGTTTTAATGTTATGGCTGATCTTCATCAGTATGATGTTGATTTTGCATTTGAGACCTAAACATCAAGCCAGTCCTTCTTTTTGTGCACGTGACGTTAATACGTAAAGACGTATGATGTAGTCTGAAAAACTACGGAACCTGACCTGACACCTCGGACGTTTAAATTACTACATCAGGTTTTACAGGGAGACTCGCAGCAATGCATGCACACCATATGCATTTTTTAATCCTGACTCCTGAACGCTACTTCTTTCAATTTTGCTAAAAAAAAAAAAATCATACATAGTGTAGTTTTACCAATAGCCGACGGTACTAGGCTGTATAAAAAAATCATGTAATACCCAGGTAACGTTAGCTAAAGGTTGAACAATCTTCCCTTTGAGTTTGCAGTGCCACCTTTTCTTTGAAAGACTGAAGCAAGATAAGTTAGTGGAAGATATTAAAATGACAACCATTTAAACAAAGAGAAACAGAAAATATACAACGTTTTGACTGTGGAACGGCATTCAGGCGTAGGACCTGACATGGTCCTCGGTCACCAGTTTAGCTGCCACGGAGCTGAGAGACAGCAAGTACAAATGTATAACTATTTGTTACAAACCAAAAAGTAGAATATATTAAAATGTATGATCTAGCATAAACATGAGTGAACATATTTAAAATTATGATAATTATGGAATGTAAATATTACTTTTTTTAAGAGCGCTATAGCGAATAAATAATCAACTACTCGTTCAGAAATACCAACGCACAATAATTTTATACATTTCACAAATCAAATCATAATGAATATCTCCTCTTCTTAGGGTTGCAAATTTAGTCTGACAAGTGGGGGGAACCATTGTCAGGTAGCTAATACTTACAAACACTTATCATTTTGATTTCTCATCTTCAATATGTCAGTATTACATCAAAAAAACAATTGATTTAATTAAAAGGAACAATAATGTGCATATTCAGTGTAGAGATTCTTTTTTGTTCTCTACTGTAATGCCATATTTTCTGCATGTTGCTATAAATACTGTAGCAAAATTCTGCAATAATGATAAATGTGATGAACTGTTATGGCATAAGTGAACAAAACAATCATAGTACTGTAAAAATACGTAGAAAACGATTCCAGGGCAGGTTAGTGCTTTTTTCTTTTTGGCGCTATCTATTTTGGGTTTAATTAGAGTTTAAACTGTAATTGACAGCCTTTTAATAATCAATATCTGACAGGTCCTGCAACATAGCTATGTACTTTTTTTGATAACCATGCTGCAACCCACACGATTTTCTTGCACTGAGTGCATTTGCATGCACTCAATAATCTGATCATAACTGGATTTCTGCAGTTATCTGATTATTCAAACGGTCAGGTAAACAGCATACTCCAATTCCTTAGATCGGTGTAAGGTCTAGAAATCTGATTAAGAAATCTGATAAAAAGAGCAAAACACTTTTGGAGTGATGCTGAAACCAACTGCATGCTTGTCAAAATAAAGCATTGAAATATTCTTTACTTTCTGGATGATGTAAGTTTATATTTTCAGTTAAAGTGTTGTGATGT